>VUQR01035292.1:5650-26874 GCA_015108515.1 Hemichromis elongatus | reverse complement strand
AGCATGGTTGTGTTTTCGCAATTTTTGTCATTGACTTGGTACTTAAGCCAAGACTGCAGATGCATCTAATAAGTCAAGGATTTAGCCATGAACTTGCTGAGACCTGATTAAAGAGGCATCTTCAACCACTGCAATATCGCAGGGATGCAGTTGATGTGTGGCTGTGATTGTGTTTGACTCCTTTTAAAAAAAAAAAAATAAAGAAAGAAATCAACATCTTCCAAACAGCTCATTAATATACAGTCCCAAAAAAGAAATACAAGGTGCCAGTGAATACATTTCTCCACCTCTACTCTGTTACAAGAAAGAAAGAGGCCACTCTGATGGAAGTATGTGAATACTATTTGACTTAAAGTTCCCTAAACTCTTATCATACTGTGTGACTGCTAATACCCTCAATATATGTGAGCAGCTTAACTAAAACCCCTGCCCTCACCCTTTACTGTAGCTGTAAAGTGGGATGGTTTGTGAGATATGAGTTCTGAGATTAAAATAAAGTGTAACAAGAGACTTATTGTATGGACATTTCCTAAACTATGTGGCAAGAATTAAAAGATGATCCTGTAGGATTTGTTTGTAAGAGGACTGGAAATCATGTCTCGACATCCCACTGCCTCCTACGGCAAGATTTAAACAAATGTGGAGGTGTACAATGTCAACCTGGCTAAAAGAGAGTCTGTATCGAAAGCGAGGCGCCATCATTTCCAACATTCGTCTTTGAGGAGATGAAAAAGGAATAAGAAGCAGAGTATGTGTTAAGGTAAGAGCTGAAGGATCAAACGGATAGAGTGCACTTTTCTCTCACACACATTAAAAGGCGAATCAAATGTCGCGTGCAGCCGAGCATGAATAGCTCTTTGTTGTTGGAAAGAAAGCGTGCAGAAACGTAGGTGCCGCTTCATGCCAAGCTACATGCTGTACACATGTTGATGAGGCAGCCATGCACAAACACAAACGAAGAGTGGACATACCAGAAGTTTTTGAAGGGCGTGTTGATTTCAAAGCCCCTGCGGTCCACGTCTCTGATGTTGGCAGCGGTCAGTTCCACTTCAGCAACAGCCAGCCCCGCTTTATAATCCTGAAAATCACAAACGATAAAAGACAGACAAAAGAATACGTATTTAAAAGATTGTTCACGTTTTCTCCACAAAAAATATGAAAAGGAAATGTTTTTCCTCTTCTTACAATACAGGATTGACTGTTTACCTGACTGTTAAATATGGCGCTAAAGCCACAAGATCATTAGCCTAGCTTAGCATTAAAGCTAGAACCAAGGAGAAACAACTGGACACACACACTTGTTATTTCTACATTTTGTATTGTTTTTTTTCACCAGCATCTTTGCAACAAAGCAAATAAGCATGACCAAGCTATTGATAACTGAAATTACAAGAAACCCAACTCTGTCTTTTAAAATCATAACAGAGAAGCTAGCTGTTACTAAGCTACTTTTAGATGACATTTACTCTAATGCTATGGTTTGGAAAGTTTGGAAAGTGCACATTTAAGGACTTTTAAACTTCTCAGCTTAGTCTTAATAAGGATGGAAATAAGCAATTGAATAAATTAAAATTATTATTTTTTTAATTTTTATTCTGGCTCATTGCACAAGCTAATAATCTCAGGGTTATTCCTAAAAGAAGAAAGAGGTTTGGGGCTTTTCTGTGTGGGTTTTGCGTGTTCACAGTGTAACCAACTCCTCAAGTAAGGAAATCGCTAATAGCTGTTCTAAAAGTCGCTAAATGATGTCATCTCCTAATTTTCATATTTGGTCATGCCTTTGTAACTGTAACGGATGCTGTAGGAAAGAGAAATTACATCGTGGAAAAGATATAAAGTGAGTAAAAAAACACCCTAAAAGCATTTACAATATATTTTGAACTACAAATTAAATTTCTTTTAGCAATTATTGTTTTTTTTAATTTCACAATTCTAACCCTCCTTGTTTATCTGGACTTGGGACACGCAAAAGAGACCCGGAAAAGGCAGAATTACTTTTGTGTGTGTGTGTGTGTGTCTTTTAAGTAGTTTTAACCACAAAAGGTAACAGTAAAAGAAGAACATTTTTAGCCATAACATTGCTAACAAACTACATTAACAATCAAAATGGACATTTCAAGCCTCACCAGACAGCTTCAGTCAAAATTTAGATGGAGTTAAGGCTCTGCAAGTGGTAGCCCCCCATGACTCTCAACAGGATTGTGGAAGGACGGATGCATGAGTGGATGGATGGATGGATGGATGGATGACCATTATAAACGCTGCTATTGAAAGACTGGAAAATAGCAACTATCAGCCTGCTGCCAAATTGGTAAGACTCTACTAATGTTGTGCTTATTTACCTCCTAAAGGCCCTTTTTTATCCATAAAAAAATATTCTTAGTAAATAAACAAGCATCCAAATTTACTGGGAAGCATTGTCCTAACATCACATTCTGAATTGGACTGAAACGAACTGCGAAACAGGTTTTTTCCACACTAAAATAGTGTTTCTTTCCTGTACATCTCCATTTCCCTGACTTTTAAAGCACAGACATATGCTTCAAGTTGAAAATGAATACAGAAAATATTAAAAACTATGTTCCCTGAGGGGCCCTACAAATATTTGGCTTCACACACTGGACAGTATTTTCAAGCCCCTTCTGGTCAAATTACAGACCCTGCTTAATAAGGTGGTATCAACAGGTCAGCTCATTAAAGTCACAACCTGTTACTCAAATGAGGCTTGAATGTCAACACTGAGAAAGAAGCACAGTCACAGCTGTATATATAGCATGTACATACACACCCACAGTAACTGGATATAATGTTAGACTTGTAAGAGGGACCTAGTGAACTGTCATTGGTTTTCTTCCTCTCCTCACCAATGACGCACAAACTGACTCTGTATGTGATGCGCGTGTTTGTGTGTTGCTGAGATACACAGGGATAAGCGTGTGTGTGTGTGTGTGTACGACACATAGAAAGCAATAGAACAGAAAGCGATAGGGAGTGTATACCTGAGCATAACAGCAAAGCTCTGTTAAAGCCAAAAGTTTCATCTCGGGAATCCAAACCAACCCGAGCTTTCAGCTTCAATGTTTTCTAAGGCACATTTCAGAAAATAGGGGTTATGTGCAGAAGCACGGTTTTCACAAGTTCCACTGTAACTCTGCATGCCCCTCCCTTTTCCCACTTCACCCTCAACACTCACAGCAGTTTAGACCATTTTCTATAGCCTAGAGCTCCGAGCCAGAAAGAGACGGAAAAACAGACGGGGAGAGACGGAAGAAGCGCAGCTACTCCCACACATATAAGCCAAACATCAAAACAGAGCCGAAAACAGAGGGGTTCCAACTTTACAGCAAAGAAAAACACACACTCAAAAGCATCAGTGATGCACTGAGATAAGCCAAAAAAAAAAAAAAAACGTGACTTGAGGGTGACAAAGAGCGCGAGAAGACAGAGGAAAGGAGAGACCAGGGAGAACGTGTGTGTGAAGGCAGGTCGTGATAATCCTCACTGAGAGTGGGTGAGACAGGCGAGGGGTCAGCTGAGCAGTTGACAGAGAAAGTGTGTGTGTGTGTATAAAAAGCCAGAATAAAACACCATCTACACCAATGCTCCAACAGCGAATTACAAATACTGCTTAAGTGAGGAGCACTAAATGCTGCCACGCTGTGCCAGCTATAAATCATGTGTGTTTTCTGCACTAACTGTTCTTCACCAGCGAAAACAATTTACACTAATTACGCCAAACAAAGGAGGAAATGAATCGACGCCATCGATGCTGATTAGGAGCTTTTTTGGAAACGCACGACCTCGCTGTGAGAAGAAGCGTGTGTGTGTGTGTGTGTGTGAAGGAGAAGAGCGCTGCCATATCTCTTGCTAAATAATTAGCAACCACCTTCTCAGAGCAGCCAGATTTTGCAGATTGCAATCCAAGATGGAAGTTTACTTAAATATTTTTTCCATGCTCCAGCATTTCCAGCCTGATCTTTTTGCTATTGTGTGGGCTGGTTCAATTGAGGCTAATGTTGTCAAAATCTTCATTTGGCCGTCGTTAGCCCCAATTAGACTACTTCAAACAAATTTGGAGGACTGTAGCGAAAAGCGCGACCAATTATTCTCCCGTCCCACAGTTCCGCACAACGATACCGAGAGAGGACAACGAGGCAGCGTCATGTGGAGATCCCGTGAAGCGTTATGAGTAATTAAGACACTCTGATCTCACAAGAGGATGACATAAGCGACGGAGGGAGAGAGAGAGATAATGTGAGAGTGAGGCTCGTATGGCCAGGTCCTAATTGAGCTGAAACTTTTGACGCGAGGGCCTCGGGGGCAGCAGAAACTTGCCTCTCTCTCCTATCAATTACAGCCACATACAGTTGTTGCTCTTTTAAGTTCGGCGCGTTCAGAGGTTTGAAGACGCATGACGCTGTAATGAGAGCGTGGGGGTCATGGTGTAGAAAAGCAATCTCCTTCAGAGCTCGCAATTGCCGTTCATTCAGATCGGCAGAGGAGAGCTCGATGTGGCGTAATAAAAGAAAACCCACAAAAAGAAAGACAAACGATTTACGTGGACTGCTGAAGAAAAAAAATGACAGCAGAAGGATGTCCGCATGTGGACGCGTGCATGCGGGCATGAGTGTTCACGCCTGTCTGAATGCATGTGCTGAGAGGGCAAAGCAGTCACCTATACCTAATGACCCTCATCTCACTCAGGCAGCCAATTAGAGAGCTGGGTGTTAGCGGCCGTCCAGCCCTCACCACTCGTTACCTACCCAATATGTGCTGCAGCCTCCTGCCCTCTCCAATTAATTCACCAAGGATGGAGGGATGGAGAGAAGAAGCAAAGGCATTAGAGGTAAAAAAAAATAAAAAAAATAACCCTTTTTACAACTGCTGAGGGGTGGGAGGTATTAATGGCGCTTATAGTGGGAGAGAGAAAGGGGAAAAGGCCTTAAGTTAATGTTCTCACCCATGCAAACTTACTACTTAGGGTCCATATGCAAAGCATCTCAGTATTGCAAAACTTTTTTTTTTTTTTTTGTTTAAAAAAAAGAATAGAAATCAGCAAACAACAGCAACAAATCTAAAGAACTGTTACAAGGCGCGAAGGACAAAGAGTCTCGCTCACGCATAACCTCGTCAATTCCAAACAAAGGCCGCTCGGAACATTCCAGCCATGCATCCAATTATTCCTCTCAGAGCTTTCCAAGCCAGTCCCTTCTCAGCACCGAGCCTCTCTAAAAGAAACCCAGACAAACAGAGGCAGGCCTCCACGTCTATCTCCAATTCCATGACCACTCAACCACTTGAAGCTGCTCTAAAAGCATGCAGGGTAACGCCGTCTCACACAGGGGTAGGCGAGTTTAAAAGAGCACACATGGAGACAAAAGACCACTTGATTATTTTAAACATCGTGCGGCGAGGCAGCGCAGGACGGCGACGGGGTGGAGAACACATTAGTCACACGAACGCATGAAGACGAGAGGGAGGCGGAGGCAAGCGATGAACGTGCAGACGAGTTTACATTTATGTTCACTGTTCAATGTCTGTATTCCTCAAAGTCGGTTGAGGGCGTGTTTAAAAAGGGCAACCAATATGTTGTTGGTAGCTGTAAAGACTTTTAAGACTCTTGCAGTTCTTCCATCGTGAGATTGTCTGGAAAAAATAAAGGTCCTAAGGTTGTGTAACTAATAACACACGACTCCACCCAGTGTCAGTCCACCTGGACCTCAGCATGCCTCAATCAGGCGACTTTGATTATTCTGAGACTTTTATTCGAGCTCCACTAGAAGGTCAGATTCATTTGGTTTATTTCCCCCATCAGCCTCAGCTGCTCTTTGTTCTAATTAACAAATGCTAGCATGCGAACACAGCAAATTAATAGCACTTTCAGAAAGCTACGAAGAGCACCACAAGTCATCTTCTCGGTGCAACCTTCATTTGACTATAGCTGACAGCGTCTGCCCACAGGACTGACAACACACGACAGTGTCACAAACACACAAGACAGTTATAAATCTTTATTTGTGTGTGGCTGAGATCAGATGAGTCCTGAGCGTGTGCACAGCAATGACTAGGAAAAGCAATGTGTTTGCTGGGCGCTGCAGCTGGTGTGAACTCACTGTCTGATTACAATAAAGTTCAAATTATTGAAAGTGCAAGCCCACCGTGACCTTTTGTCTGGTGACAATTTGTGGTCACATCCGATGTGAACTTCACATGCTGTTTGGGCCATTCAGTCGACTCACGAGGTTACTGAAAACAGTGTGATGTCTGCGCAAGCTTCAAGGCTGTCTATATCTGATAGACAACAACTGTGCAGAAACACAAACAAACTTTTAGCAGGAAACGGTTTTATATTCGGACCCTATATAAAAGAAACAAAGAAACATTTGGGATGCTGTTTAAAAAGTGGATAAAAGTTGAATTCAAATCTTGTGAAGCCAGATTTAATCACAACGGAAAACACAAAACATGTCATGTTAAAATGAGAAATTTTGTAATTTTGAGAACAAAAATATTAAAAATCTCTTCTGTCTCTTCTCAAAACCAAAAAACAACAACAACAAAAAAGATTTTGCTCCTGATTAGGTTAACTGGGATAACATCAGTAATGCCTCTTTTTCCACTAGCACCTACTTGGTTTTAGGGATGTCCATTAGGTGGTAGTCCCTGGTACCAGGTACCTTTTATGGCAAGAGCTCCAAACGAGCTTAGTCAAGCCAAAAACATGACATACCACATGCCACTGAATGGCTACACAAAAAAACAACAAAGCAGTCCAGCTGGTATACAATCACATCTATGCCCTCCATTGTTGTGATGTGTTTATGAGTTATACAAAAGAGGTTGCGATACTTTCAGGCCGGCTTGCTATAACAACCCCACCCACATTGAGGTGGTACACAATTTTAAAGTAAAACGCCTGAAACTGAATAAGGTCTAGTCGAGTCGAGCAGGTGCTCCTGGAAAAGAGATCTAACCTAATTGGGTATGAAAAGAGCACCTTAGAGAGGCGGAGTTTCTCACAACTAAAGATAGGCAGAGGTTCAAGAGATTGATAGTGTGCAGACAGTCAGAGAATCTGGAGAAATCTCTGTGCGCTAGTAACAAGGCCAAAAATTAATATGCCTGCACACCGCGCAGCAATAAAAACAGCCATCATTCTGTCACAAAAATTACTGCACGGACTCAAGAGCAACCTCCAGAAACCACAGTCTGCCATCTACAAAAGCAGGTTAAAGCTCTAGCATGTAATGAAGCCATATGTGAACATAACGGTGCCATTCTAGCTTGCACATCTGGAAAGGCACCATCAGTGCTAAAAGGTATATACAGGTTTCGGACCAACACATGGTCGCGTCCGGATGACGTGTTTTTCAAGGAGAGTGTTGAATATTCCCCCCCCCCCTCGCTAGTCTGATGATTACCATTTGTTCTCGTTGTTGTGGCTTTGAATATATAACCACGAAAATTTGTTTTAGTCTTATTATGTTAATAACCAATCAAATTAGTACTATCAACAAAGTGGTCTGTACTGATGACCCCAGTGACATTCATTACCCCACAGTACAATTACTTTCTGACCAGTTTTAGCATCTTCCACGTTTTAGTTTTTCTGCAACTAAGCGGTATTCAGTACTCTCACTGCTACAGACAAGTACCACTGAAAAGGGAAGTATAGAACCAGTATTTAATTTGTAATTAGTCAAACGTTTTTCATTGTAATCAACTTAATACGCCAGTGTTGTAATCGAGGCTTCCAAGTATGAAAAAGAAAAGAAAGCCATGTGTAAACTGCTCTCGTTACATAGCAAAAGATTTGAATTCGTTATCTTTCAGCTAAATCAGGTACGAGAACAAAAAACGAAGTGCCTTGATCTCAAATTCAGTCGCTGCATCAGTTCTACAAAACGGCCTCGAAGTCTCTGAATGATGTTAAGTCTCACCGAGAAGATCTTGCGGAGAGCAGAGAATTTAATTAAAGCAAAGATTAATTAAATTTTCAGTCGCAATCTTATTGTGTACTCTCCCCTCCCTCCCTCCACCAGGAAAGGCTTGTACTGCATGTTGAAAGTTTTCATTTGAGCTAAGATTTAACTTGGAACTGGGAGGAATTCTAAATTATACACAAGATGACAGCGAGAAATATGATCATTCAACCATCAATCAATCCCTCGACTACCAGAGTGAAAACAAAGTGGGCAACAGTTGTGATGTACGACACGATAAGACGCGAAACAAGTCACTCTGCTTGTACCAATTTGCCTATGCGGGGCATGGCAGAGAGATCATTCTCATAGTAACCATGCGTGATGTGTGTGTGTGAGAGAGACACACTTTGCACACTGTCTGACTTTCTTTACCTTGGTGTTTAAGTGACCTTAACCACAGCTCCATCACGGGGCTTACGGTCCGTGAGAAATGGGGTAGGGGTGTTGAAGGAGGAGCTGGGAGGATGATGTTTCCAATAGCTCGTTCATCATGTTAGATTAAATACTCCACTCCACTGAACTTGAACAGGGCTATGGTCTACCTCCCTCCCTGTGCTCTTGCTCTCCATCACTCTCTCCTTTTCTTACAAAACCACCAACGCTTGATTCTCACTCATGCAAGCCCTGCACCGAACTGGTCTTTCCACCCTGTTCACTTCATCTTCCTACTTCCATATCGCAGTTTCTGACTCTTAAGTCTCTTGTCTTTCATTTGCCGCCTGCTTTCCTCCCTGCAAAACGCACCGCAACTGCTCCTGCATTTATGCCGAGGATTTAGCTTGTAAGCTAAAATAATACAATTAATTTGTTCTCTCCCCGATTCTCTTTCCCTCCGTTTCTCCCGCTGTCTCAGATCAAGGAAGTGGAAATGTGCTGACAAGGAGTGATACCCAAAAGAGAATTCTAACAAAGATGTTTGTTCAGGCTAATGAAGAAAATAATGAAAGGCAAACAACAAAACTACAAGAGCGAGCGAAACGAAATGAGAGCCGAGGAGGGATGGAAATGAGTCGAATGCATGTAGCATTATCAAATATGCACACAAATACGTGTCAGGTACTTTAAGAAATAGTATCACGGCTCTGAGGTATCGTTCCATCTCAGATATTATATCTCGCTGTTGCGACAGGAGCAGGCAGAGAACAGAGAAGCTGTGCATGAGCAGGGACTATCAGGGTTTAATTGGACTGACATCAAATGTGAGAGACTCAAGGGAAACTTTGAGTAAGAGAAAACTTATCTCGTCTTTATTTTATGACTAAAATGGAGACAGTAGGTCCACAGCAACAAGACAAAGCCACACATTAACACTAAGTCAGCTACATCAGGGGCATTATACAGCGTTTAATCCTTTTGTACGTATAACAAGGCCTATAACAAGATAAGCATGCTAATGTTCATGGAAAGTACTTAACCAAGAAGCCTCGAGTACTTGTAATAATCTAAATATATACATTACTACAATAAAGCTAAGTTGTTCGTAGTTTATGGTGTAGCTGCTTTGAGCGTCACGTATGCTATCACTAGCCAAAATTAGCATCCTATTTAACTTTACAGTGATTAAAAGTTCTGGCTTACTAGCCAAGCTAGCAGTTAATCACTAGTATTAGCTGTTAATGTCAGTTTAAAAATTTAAAAAGACCCTTTAACGTAAGATCACATGTTTTGCTTAGAGTTTCATGCTAATTTCTCAGTGTGTCGCATACAGCTAAATTAGCTTAGCATTAGCACCAAATACAGACCGTACTGTTCTCCCTATCCAAAAAATTAAAGTAGGCTTACAAATGTTATACATAGATATGCATAATATATGTGTGTGTGCGTGTGTGTGTGTGTGTGTGTGGTGGACAAGTTAACATCACATGGTTTGTGGTCACATGTCTAAAGGTTTAAGGCACTTTGATATGCAGTTCAGCCTTCACATCCAGAAGGCGTCTTTTATGCCATCTCTGGCTAGTAGGTACATTTTCTCACCTTTGTAAGGCTAAATAACACTCCCTTTCAGTCACGACAAGCTAAGCTAAGAACACTTTTAATAATACGTAAGTAATATGTATAAAGCTTAAATAATTCATCAAGCAGATGCTGTAAAGTCTGTGGAAAGTCTGTGTTACAAACTGGGATCAAAAAGTTTCCAAGACACCAAAATGTACCAGGCCGGCTTGCTTAATAAAAGATACTATGGAGTTTTCAGAGCTCCACTCAAAGGGACTAAAAATAAAGATATTTTGACTTCAGCTTCTTGAACACTGACCATTCCTTTTTAAAATCTGTCTCTCAAATGTAATACTGAATCAGTAGCTCTCATTTGAAGATTTCAAATGTTCACCAGAAACTCAGCTACTATATCCATTCATCAATCCTCCAGAGGATTTCATCACTGCCAACAACAACACCCTTTGCATCAAGTGGTGATTTAAAAAAATGGCAAAAAGCAAGAATGGACCAGATTGTAAAAAACTAAATTGATTACTCAGCAATTATGAAGTGATGCAGAAAGCTGGAGGTAAAACTGCGGCATTTTAAAAGACTACTTCAGCATTGTATGTGCGTGCTGGGGTCCAGCCGGCACCTCGTGGTGAATCTGAATTGTAGTTTTTGTTGTTGTCGAGTATTTTGAGTATTCTGGTTGTAAATAGTTACTGCATCAAACTGCCAAAAACAGAATGAATGAAAAAACAGGGTCTGCCACTTAAAATTTCAGCAGACGTCACAAATGTAGAGCCTGAAATCTCTGGGTGTATTTAGACAAGTATTTTTAGGACTGCTTAAGTGGCGTCTTCAATTAGTGCAGTTTTAACTAGGAGTACAACAGGCTAAAAATAAAACGCAAATGCATAAAAGGTAAAAACATTAAAAAATGGTTTCTAAAAAATACATTAATTAAGAAAAGTACATTTTATTCTTCCCTGCAAGCCATCTCTCTCCCTCTCTGCTTCTAATGTATTCACACATTAAAGAACAAACAGGTTGGGTGCTAATTCTCTCAGCATCTGAGATTCAGTAATGATGAGTGTAAACAGATGAAAACTGCTACAGTTTAAGGGGTCACGTCAACAATATGCTATAACAGTACAAGTCTCACAGCCACTAGAACAAACAGTGGTAAATATTTTTGTCCTGTCACTGATTGGACCTTAACTAACTTATCTAAGTTTATCACCTCTGAATAGGCTCAACTCCTCTTATTTTCTGCTTAGCTCTTCTCCTTCCCCCTCTTGCGGTTCTGCACTAAACACTTGCGTAAATATGCGATCGGATGAGGTGCTGCAGTTGGGAGAATCCTTGCATGCTAATAACACTGAAACAATAACACTGTGACACCTGTCTGCTTCTGACAGCTTGCATTCAATCAGATGAAACTGCAGTTGCAGGCAGATAAGTGTGGGCTTCGACTCGCGTCCAGAAAATTAACAGGACGCTGACAGCCATCAATAGCAGACATATGGACAGATGGTCAGAAGTGTAAGAATTTCAGCGGGCGATACACTTGTCTGTCTGCAGCTCTCTGTCTCTCCCTCTTTTTAAATCTGCCTTTGTCTCACTCTTCAAACGTTTTCCATACGCTGTATGCAAAAATGTCAACCAAAACAATTAATGAGCAAAACAAAAAGCAGAACATACTTTGAAAAGAAAACAATCAAAAGAATTATAGTGCACATGGCAGCTCCAATCTGTCTGCATGGCTAAATATATATATATATATATATATATATATGTACTTATCCTCCAAAAAGCCATGAACCTGCCAGGCGTGTCTGTTATGTGAGAATTTTAATTAGACTCAGACTAACGAATAAAACCCGGCACGTGCACTCAATAACATACTGCTCATATTTAGCTGAACACCAATTAAAATATGTGAATGTGTGTTTAGTTTTCGCTTCAAAGCTCCCCATACTCAATAACCTGCAAATTTAAAGCAATGACTAACATCCACTGAGCCACTATATGGATGTTAAAGATAACATACATACCCTCTGCTAATTATTTAACATACCATAATTTTTTTATATAGCACTTTAAAAACAACGCGTGGCTGACCAAAGTGCTGTACAGCAGAAATATAAAAAGTACAATAAAAACAATAAATGCAATAAATAACTAACAATAAAATAACAATGTCAGTTACCCACTGAGTCAAAAGCCAGGAAATAAAAATGAGTATTTAAAGACAACCACTGAAGTAGATTTGCCTGAGGAGGCCATATTTACATAGTACATATTACATAGCCTGTATATAGAGGATGGACCTAGCCACTGTGGTGGTTCCCATGGGTTAACAAGGTTCTGTTCCCGCATGTCATCTTATGTGCGCTTCAGTTGCATGAAGCGTGCTTTGCTTTGGTTGCTAGCAGGTTGCCGTGGTAACCCGTAGTTCGCATGGAAGACACCGACTTGTCTTTAAACGCTCTCTCAATGAAACTTGAAAAGAGTGAAGCACCACAAACAGTGAACATTGGCCTTTCTTTAAAGGCCAATGTTCAATTGCCTCACTTGCTGCGCCTCATTCTTGCAACCACCACATTTCAACAAGCAACTTCTGCTTTGCAGCCGCACGTTCAGTCGGCATCACGCTTTTCCCAGTTTCACTACCACCTTGGTGAGTAGTTTGCACGTGTTTGCAGACATGTCAGCAATTTCCATGCTAACCACAGGTAACTGTGGCAACCTACTAGCAACCAAAGCGCATTCGCAATGAGGTTTTCAGTGCGTCACGTTATGTCTGGGTGCAGCGAATTTCATGCTATGAGCACACACCATCCCCTCAAAATTGGTGGTCACGAAAAGGTTGCTGACTGGTTGCTAAGTCTGCAAGACCGAGGCTTTACGAAGCTTCGAGCTAAACATTTTCACATTAGCCATCTTTCTGTTTGATCTTATGAGGGTTTGCAATGTAAACATCATAGTGCATTCAAAAAGACTCAAAACTATTGCTTTAACTCACAAATGTATCAGTAAAGTGTTTACTGAGGTGACAGGCCGAGTGAGCAGTTGAGATGTTTTCCAACATACTTCCATACAACCATGTAAACAGAATTATTGCCCTCTGCTGGACATTTAAAAGAATACAGACATTTCAACATCTGCTTTGATTTTTAAGTTTCAGCTACATGCACCGCATGCCAACTTTAAATTCACTATATACTTCGTCTTGTATCATTTATTCTCCAACCCGTTATGGCTGTGATCGAGCTTTGGGTCAACGTGGCTATAAGCAGTCTTTCCAGAGAGCCCAATGCATCTCAGTGCAGCCTAAAGCAATTTCACACAAATATATTTACTTTCTGCACATTACACATTCAAGAGCATTTCCACATCTGCCACCGCTGCTTCAAAAAGGCTCTCATCTTCCCCTTTTTAAAAAATAAAAAATAAAACAGGAAGCTGTCATTCTGTAGAGAGGAAGTCCCGACGGTGTTGGAAGTACCTGTTCTGTTTTGCAGAGCCTGACTTTACTCCCCGCCAGGGACACCAGCACTCTGCCTTTGTAACCGCGGAGCTCCAGCAGGCCTCGCTTGTTTGTGGAGGAGGGGTGGGGGAGGGTGTCGGAGCGCTTCTGGGAGCCGCAGGCAGGGGGGCGCGTGGCCGTCTGAAGAGTTTCCATCCACTCCTGGCGCTCCCCTGTGAACACGTGTATGAGTGAGAGACAGAAACGAGAGAAAAATGGAGGCAGATGGTGCATGTGGATACAAGTGTGAGCGTGTAAAAGAGTGAATACAAGAGGGAAGGAAATCAAGAAAAGCCAGGGAGAGAACTAGACACAGAGAGATCAGGGCATCCAAAAGTCTTTGAATCATAGTGTTAATTCATCATTTTTGCATCTCTTCTGTGAGCGACATTGGCTGCTAAACCTCTGCTGCATACTGATACAGAAAACTCCAGCCTAAAAGGAAAAGTAATTGAAACACAGGATGAGCTACAATTGGTGAAAATTAACTCAGCCGCTGGAAGGAAAAAAAAAAAACACTATCCTGCAAAGCTGAAAAGTGCTAAGTCTAGCAGTGGAGATACAGATAGCTGCTTCTCAGAGATTTGCAAGCCTCAAGCAAAATGTGGTGGGGATAATTTCAGTCAAGACAACACCTAATTAAAATATACGATAAAAAGAAAAAAGAAAAAAAAAAGGTACAGGTTTTAATGAGAAGCAGCCACACTTCTCTGAGTAATCTAATTTGTCTCAAGTTTGTAAGAAAACAAAGCAAAGTCACAGAGAGGAGTGACTATATTTCACAGAATGGCGTATCTTGGCTTTAAGAGTATTACTCCTTATTTTGGGGTTTGAATTGTTCGTTGAGGTCCAAATCCTTATCTACTGCCGCTCAGGCGTTTCAATCGCTCTGTTTAATGAAACGTGATAACCACTTTAAGTTATTAATATCTTCAACAAAAAAACTGCCTTGTCATTGCATCAAAGAGACATTTGAGAGGTTGTTACTTACACATGCTAACCACTTTAAATGAACAGCAGCTACTGCTACGTTAAGATGTGAACGACTTTGTTGAGGAGAGCTGTGTATGAACAAATGCCAAACATAAATGAACAGAAACAAACGGGCCAAAATTCCCACACAAAGACGTAAGAGACTGATAAGGTCATGCAATAAACGAGTATTTCCAATTAATTCATGTCATTGCTGCTAAAAGTGGTTCTGAAACATGGGACGCACAGTCCTATAGGAGAAGATAAACACATTAATCAGTCAGTTTCTTATATTTTTTTGCCATTTGGGGATTTGAAAAGACCAAAAAAGACATTGCAGATTGTCTCACTGCACAATGCATACAAAGGAATCCAAAGATTTACAGGCTTTAGACTCCTAAGGTAGCTATCATTAGACAATTGCTGTTGGAAAGACGGGTTTAGCAAACAGTCAATTGTCCCATCAATGGCACATCTAACATTGTTTGGAGTCTTCAAAAACTCGGTGTCCTTGAGCGGGACACGGAGATGTCTAACTTACTGTAAATCCCCCTGGATTACTGTGCAGATAAATGGCTCAAACGTAGTGTGCTCCATCATGTTCCGCACAGGGTTTACATTCAAAAGATGTACACTCAAAAGGCCTCTCAGATATCTTCCTCTGCAACTTTTCAAGCAAACATAAAAGCAGACATGAAGCACACGCTGTAAAGCCCATCCCTCCACCGCCCAAGACACGGTGCTATCAAAGCCCGCAAAGTGGAAACACAAGAAATACCAAAGGATTGTAAACACACACAAAGACTCGCATCACAGGTCCAAAGCACAACCCACAGCGGTAACTCTTCTACACAGGCCGCAATAAGAAATGCATTTAAAAAATACGCTTTATAAGCTGATGTGAACACTATGCGAACAACAATGACGTACTTCTTTTTTTCCCCCCTCTATAAAATAATGTATATGTCTTTGAAATCTAAATATCCTCCAAGTGAAAATGTGCAAAGCATCAACTCATCATACGGAAGCCAAAAAAACAAAAAAACAAAAAGCAGCACCGACAGCGTGACAGTTTATCGAAATATAAAAAGTGACTAAATAATGCTCTCAGAATAACCACAAACACTTGTGTGTGGTCACAAAGGGGCCATCACACCGCCTCTTTCAGGAAATGTATTTTTGGATACCTCACGCATGGGTTTAATGTGCTTTGCTCAAACGTTCAGGATGAAGAAACACCTTCGCTTGGTGTAACATCCTCTCAGTTTGCCTTTTTTATCTGCTACTTTTCTTTGCTAAAAACAGGAAGGAAACCACACGAATCATGACATGAAAGTTTTTACAAGTGGAAATGTAGGCTAATGAAAATGCTTGAAAGACGTGAACAAACTATGCTGCTGTATCCAATTTAGTAACTTTATTGATTTCCTTCATGGAAAAATTAATCTTTTTCACTTTTTTTTTTGCCACATCTCATAATTTTTAAAAAAGTAGAATTGCCTGGAGCTGACGGGGACTCGGTGTCTTCCTCGAAGAATGTCAAAGCGAGCAGAAATCCAAAGAAGAACAGCGTGTGCTGAACCAGTGAAGGCTCAACGACATCTCACTGTTTGGATGACTAAAATCCATCTAAACATGCTATTTTTTAAAAGTAATTTCATTTTAAAAACTTCACTTTTAATGATTTAGGCCTAAAAACGCATGAAAATTGGTAATCTGGTATCTCAAATTATTAGAATATTTCATTTTGAGTTTGAGTGAATTAAATATTGTGTAGCTCTCAAGTCTAATTCAGCACTCGCAACCAACCACAATCAAAGGAAAGACTGCTGATTCAGCATTTGTCCGGATGACATGCATCACCGCCCTTTGCGCCCAGGGTAAGCTTCTGGGGGCCCGAAGCCTGAAGAGCCTGGCTGTTTCACAGCTGTACTGAACCATATGAACTGAAAGTTAACTTGAAGTGAAATGTATGGTGAGAAAGGCTACACAAAGAGCAGCGATGACTACAGCCTTCAGAGGACCGCCAAACAAAGTTGATGCATGAACTCGGAAGAGCTTCATGGTGAGTGGACTGAGGGTGGAGTCCGTGCATCAAGAGCCACCATGAAGGAAATCTTCAGGAAAACAGCTACAACTGTTACAAATGAGGTGCAGTGTCATGTGCTGGTGTTGGTAACATTTAGTCAAATATGTTTTATTAAGTTCAAAGTCAACGCAGCGCGCGTATGCCAGGAGGTTTTAGAGCATGTCTTGCTTTCATTTGCTGAAAAAATTTATGGAGATCCTGATTTCCTTTTCCCAAAGGCTTTGGCACCTGCCCAGAGAGCCTGTGCTCAACTGGCCAGCCAAGTCTCCTGACCCTAACCTTATCGAGACTTTATCAGGTTTAGGTCGGTACCCAAGCCAAAAATATGAATGAGCTGAAGGACACTATCAGAACAACATGTAGGGTATGAATAAAGTTAGACTAGAAAAATATATATTTTTTTATGATTTAACATTTAGAGATACTGGATTTTCATAAGTAGTACAAACAATAACCCCCCCCCAAAAAAACGTGATTTGCAGCTACTACGTGGGCAATGTTAGCCTAACACATTTGTCACCTGATGTATCGTTTCAGCCAATATTACTTATTTACCTATTTATCAGTCTATGCAACCATGTTATGAGTTATCGCCAACCATGACTGATAAATGGTACACTGAAAGTAGTCCAGTTTAAAGGAAGAGTTCAAATGTACACTTTTGAACACGAGGCACAGTGAAGATGAAGGGGTTCTTGAATCCATCTGACAGGGCTGTGGGTGTATGTCAGATAAAAAAGGTTGGTAACCACTGACATACACCATAGAGTGAGGCATATGTGATGGAAAGACTGACACTAAAAAAATTCTTCAAAACACGGAAGCTGGTCAGCAAACCACAAAGCCCACATACTTTCTTTTTCTGTTCAATATAATTTGCTCAAACGAGCTCGAAGTTCATCTTAATCGTCAACGCGAACTGTTTTTGATACCCTCTCTTGTCCCCAGATAAATCGTTTTGGAACATCGCCTTTCTCTTTAAATTTTAAAACGAAAACCCTGTGGAGTTTTTGCACACAACTACACTCGCGCGTCCATGGCGTCCTGCTATTTCAGGGTAGAAAAGAAGACCGCCTGCATTTATGTCAGCAGTGCTGGTTTCTGTGTAAAAATCGAATTCACTCAAACTACATAATTTTTACAAAAATCCTAAAGACAACAATCAACGCAACATTACATAAAAGGCACTAAAAGTACACAAACAGCCAGCTTGCCCACCCACACCTCAAGACCTCAGCGTGTACACAAGAAAATTAGCCACCAAGGCCCAAACAGTACATCAGTTGCAATTTATCTTGATTATTGTAGCATAAATAAACTAAAGAACAAATTTAAAAGCATAAAAAAGGCCTAATAACCTAATAACCCAAAATATTCAAAAACAGCCTTTGCATTATGTAGTTGCAAATTAATTAAATATATATGTCAATATCCAGGCTTTTAATGATCACAGAAATTAGTTCGTATTTATAAAAACAACAAGGTGATTCTTCAAGGTCTTTTATTTGAAGGCAGACTACACGTCCATTTTTCTCCTCTCTGCTTTGACAGACTCAAATTTGAACTTGAGCTGCGCCACCCCCAGAGCGACCTGCCGGTGTGTCCTCCACACACACAGGAAGGGACCCGTCAATCATTTTTTGGTCACCGTCAACCTGTCACCGTCATAAATTGACCTTAATCATCTTCTCGACTGTGACCTTCTGACCCTCCTGCAGCCTTTGTGGATGTGTCTCTCCTTGAATTTGCATGCAAACATACCTTCTGTACTCTCTGAGTGTCCTCCTCGTTGACAACCTAACCCTCCCACCGAGCATTAAAATACTGTATCTGCTGCCGGGTACCAATCCCAGCTTAGGTCCCCCTCCCCCCCCCCACCCCAACCATCAACTCTTATGAATTCACAAAAAGCTGGTATCAATAATGAAAGGTCTGCTCAATTATTGACCGCTCTTTACATCACTTGGCTTTACTGTTCCGTTCCCACCCTGCTTTCTGACTTCCATTACCTGTCCTGCTCTCACTTATTTGCCTTTTCATTTATTTAGATGGGTGGGGGCCTCCTTCCTCCTTCCCTCCACTCTCCGCTTGCTTCCTCACCCAAGCTGTCAATCTGAGCGCAGGAGGGATGGTAGCGGAGAAAGAAGGTGAAAGCAACGCTGGCGTGCCCGTACGCATTGCATGTTAAGATTTGTGTATGTTAATATTTGCCTTGCACAATAACCTCAAAATTATTTTTTGCTCGCTGCACCTCACCTCTGCGTGCGCAGAACAAGAATGCAAACTGCTCCCAGCCACTAAAAAACTGCCGGCAAAAACTAGTGGCTATTAAGGGATATATGCACGGCCATCTATTTGAAAGTATATTCCACTTTTCATGGAGAGAGACGAGGGGAGAGGCAGATAATCCTCAGTGAAAGTGGATGAGATGAGAGCTAGGTCCACTCAGCGCTCAACAGAGATCTTAGAAGCCGCCCACACAGTCTCCATCAGCAGGGATAAAAAAAACAAAAGGGGAGGGAAAAAGTAATAAAACAAACACAAAGCTGAGGGACTGTGGCCATTTTCTGTTTCTCTCCTTTCAATCACCTCGGTGCCAAAACACACCAACACTGAATAAAACATTTCTCTTATTATTTAGTGTTTAATTACTTTCTTTTTAAAAAAAAATAGCTTACACATTCATCCTCGGTAAAAACTGTTTGTTCATCACAATCAAATTCATGGCAGTCTTATCTAAACTGTGAATTTTGTACATTCTGAATTATGCAACATCCAGTTCAAACTAATTTAAGTGACTTTGAATGTGGCGCGGTTGTTTGAGTCTGAGTATTTCAGAAATTAATGATCTGCTGGGATTTTCCCCACACAGCCGTCTCTAGAGTTCATAGAGAGCAGTCTGGAAAAGAGAAAACATCCAGTGAGCATCAGTCCTATGGATGCAAATGTCTTGCTGATGCCAGAGGTCAATGACCAGACTGCTTCAAACTACAACCGAGGTATGCAGAAGAGCATCTGTGAACACACAAGCAGAAGGCCACTCTGGGTACCACTCTTGCCAGATTAGCTGGAAAAAAAAACACACGAGCTAAAAATTGCTCTGATGACTCTTGACTTCTGCTGCAACATTCAGAAAGTAGAGTCAGAATTTGGTGTAAACAACATGAAAGACTGGATCCATCCCGCCTTGTACCAAAATTTCAGGCTGCCGCTGGTGTGACGGTGTAGAACGCATTTTCTTGGCACACTTTGTTCCCCAACTTATACCAACTGAGCATCACTTAAACACCACAGCCTACCTGAGTATTGTTGCTCAGCACATCCATCACGTTACGACCACAAAGACTGAAACAATGGTTTTTAAAACGTATACAGCACAAACAGCATTTAGCTAAAGTTAGCTAATGCTAGTCATCATCACTCAGGATCTGATAGAAAGTCAGCCTCCACACACTTTCCTGTCAGAAGGCCCAAGTTAAAGACCACAATGTTTATGCATTTTACACTCTGTGCTCTAGCTAATTTTATCCATGGACCTTTATAGCTGTACGGGTGAAATTTCATGCATCTCACTTCATACATCTCACTTCATACATCTCAAAATATACTGAGGCTTAAAGTTATCACTTTGAGGTGACATCTTTGCTAGGTGTTGCATCAGGTAACTTGAGTCCCTTAAGTCCCTGCAGAAACTGTGGCGTTAATAACTTTTAAAACATTTCTAACGCAGTTATTTTACAAATGGCACGGCTTGCTGTGCGGTTTATTGCAATAACAGCTCTTCTAAGAAGTCTATTCTTTAATTTTATTCTGCGAGAAAACTATTAGCCTAATAAAATTCAAATCACATATCGCAAACATGTCACAGGGCTACTTGTGGCTTCCAAAAAATAAAGAAATATATAAAAAGTGGTGAGATTACAAAAGCTGATTCACTTCATTGTATAAATGACCGGCTGCTGTCAGTAAAAGCTCCTAGACAGCTGCTAGCGAAGGAAAGACGTCCAGCTTACGAGAGTGAACTGGACGAGCATTCTCCAGATTTAGTTTAGAGGAAAAAGGGGCGCTCCAAAGCTCAACCACTGTAGCAGAGAAGTATGAAATAATGTGAAGGGAAACGTGTACCGCAGCATACAAAACTTTAGTCTCACTGCAGGTCCTTCTGAGTTTATAATTCTGCCATCATTTTGTCTCTGGGCTGCTCCCAACCATTCCTCTGCTCCTCCTTACTCACTCTCTACATCTCTCTAAACGTCTTTCCTGTCATCTCGAGCAGAACCAACATGTGTTACAACTAAGCTAGTGGAAAGGCATTTGCCAAAGCATCAGAATACAAATCATCAACCTTTTTTTAAACACAATAAATCTCATCTCCTGTCTTGTAGCACATTTGTCTGCAACCCCTCTGCACATCTCCAACGCTCCCCCTTTCTGTCCTGTCTGTTTTCCATCATTCCTTGCCGCGTCTCTTCCTGCCACACTTTCTTTTCCCCCCACCGCTGCCACCGCTCTGTGGATCACTTCTTCCCTTCCTCCTTTCTTCCTTCCTCCTTCCATCTTTCCTCTCTCAAGCTGACAGTACCTAAGGGAAGGGGCCACCTGCGGACCAAGTGGGGAATCAGCCGACAGCTGTGTGCACACTCTCTCCGGTGGCCTTCAATTATTCACTCACTTCTCACTCCTCCTTTTCCCTCTCTCCATCTTCACTCTGCCCTTTTCATCGCTA
>VUQR01035291.1:38998-58634 GCA_015108515.1 Hemichromis elongatus | reverse complement strand
CGAAAAAAAAAACAAAAAAAGAAACAAAAATAAAAAAAAAAGGAAGGAAACAAAAAAAAAAAAAAAAGAAAAAGCGCAAAATCTCTCAAAATGCAAAAGAAGTTTTTTTGGGGAGACAATAATGTGACAGAACAGCTGCAGATGTGACAGAAACTGAGGGACGCTTAAAAGAAACGGATTCATCTGTGTTATCAGGGAGAAAAAGATGCAACTAATATGCGTTTTAATTGCATGATTCAAACAATACTGTAGATACATGTTTGCTATTAGCCATTTACTGTTAGCTTGTCACTTTCGCAGCTGTTCCCTCACATTATTGTCTCCCCTAAAGACATTTCTGTTGTGTTTTTTGAGTCTTTCACCATCTTGAAGCATTTTTATTATTGCTGGTGTTCTCTTAAGTTGCAGTGCCTCTTGCCCTTCGGTGCCACTGTATCCATTCATGGCTCCAGCACTTAATTTAATGTATGATTGAATGTATTCCATCATAACTGTAATTAGTGGAGAGTTAGGGTGAATAAAACTAGTATTACTATTACTGATGTAGGATTTGTATTGGAGTACTTTAAAATCAGTAGTATTCCGTTCCCTACCAGCTGTCCAAGCCTAGGAAATGTGTGGATGTAAGGTGACAGCTGTATATTTCCCTTATACTTCTTCCACTGTCTGGAAATCTAATTACTGTGAATGCAGCACATGCTTTGCTTACAGTGGTTGAAAAAAAACCAGCAGACTTCCTCCTTCATGACAAGCACCAACAAAGAACATGAAGCTGAAGCCTAAAATAAATTTTTTAAAGATTTTTTTTTAAAGGACACGGTTTTATAGCCAACATTGAACAGTAATGAGCAGAGCGCCCATGCACCAAATTCACGCAAACACACACACACAGACATCTGCACACAGTCCTTTATCTCTTCATCATGGGATGTGACACCTGACGGCCCATTAGTTCCTAAAATGCTATTCTATTCTATGAATTCCTCTCCTTATAGAATATTTAGACTCTGTGTGGTTTCCCTTTGCTTGTCAACATGGGATGCATTATTCATGGTAATGTGCCATCATCTGACACTCTGCGTGATGTAACGCAGCCATTCCCCGACTCCTGCAACCACAAACACATCCGGTGACCTTCTGAACTGTGCACTGGCATCGCCCCCTGCAGAACCGCAGCAGCTTTCCTTCCTTTATTGCAAAAAAAGGGGAGGAAACTTAGCGTTAACAAGCTTTATTGTGCAATTAAATGAGTGCTTACTAAAAGCACAGCTGCATTGGCAATAACAAAAGATTTGAGGTTTTAGCACACTTTAGGTACATGCATATCTGTGGGCCTGAATTACCTGCTTTTACAAAAGCGATAAAGAGCAGCAGAGTGACTTTAACCAGCTTTTAATTATGCAATTAAAAAAGGTATGTCTGTATTTGAGATAGAGTAGATGTATCCTGACTGTGTGTCTGAACTCAAGAGAGATATGACACAATGGAGTGAAGCGAAAGAATTTGAGTTACCAAGCCTTTAGTGCAATTAAAAGATAAGTCAAAGGCTGCTTTTATTTGAGATGGAATGAGCAAATGATTTAGAGTTTTAGTAAGCCTTTTGTTTAACCACAAAGTTTGTATGTGTTTGAGCTGAAGAGAAGAAAAGGAAGCTAGGAAGAGTTGTTTTAAATAGTTGTACAAAGGTAAGCTTAGAAAACACGTTAAATTTAAAGCTCTCCACTTTCTTGTTGATTTTAATAGACTACTGGTGCCACTCAAATTTAACATGTCATTCAAAGCAGTCAAATGAATGTATATGTTTAACAGCTGGGCCGGTCTCAACCAAACTTTGCACAAACATCATCACACATACAGCGATTATTAACAACTCTTCCCATTTCTGTTGATTTTTGTATTCATTATGGCACTAAGGAAGCAAGGTTATGTTCTCTCCATTTGTTTACCCATACGTATCTTAATGGTCAATGAAGCTTGTTTCTGCAACAGCATTTTATTGGACTCAGCACTAAAAGCATATTGAAGAACATGTGTGTGGCTAGCCTTAGCTAGCTAAATGTAGCTTAATATGAAACAGAGTGAAAAAGCTAGCCTGTAAAAGTAACAATCTAACCAACAGCAAATCTGAGCCTCTGTAATAAATTATACAATAATTAATACAATTTTAATACAAATACAATTAATACAAAAACCAAAGTACAACAAAAAAGATTCATTGTTTTACAGGGTTATAAGTGGGAAGCATAGCATGGAAAAGTGCCAATTATTGCTCTTTTCTCTTTTCTTTTCAAGCATTTTATTCATCATCAAAAGAAGTGATCAGCTAATGTGGCATCCCTAAACTATATAGGTTTATCACAGATACAGATACCTAGCCTTGTTCTACGTACCATACAAAAAAAAAAACCCTGAAAAAAATATAATTTTATTTACTAAAATTGGAGCACTGGCTTTTAGTTTAGCTACCCTCAAACCAAACAATCAATTTTTAATATTTAATTGTGTTTAAAAAGCTGCAAATGGGCATCGATGCCACAAACATTAGTTAGATTGTCGAGTTTAGTGACCTAAATTAGCAAAAATTAGGCCTAGCCAACATCGAATAGCTACAACGACACGTTAGGATCCACTTGTCAGTCAAAGAAACTGTGCGTCCAACTTTATTAATGTTATTCTTAATACAATTTTAAAACATAAAATATATATCAAATTGGCTTCTACAGGGATCATTTTTTTGAACCGTGAGAGTTTCAGGTTCAGCTGATGCTTGCTAGCTTTGTTAGGACCAGCATCACAAACACAGTATTACAGTTCAGTTGATCAGAACTAGCATATTTGGGGCATTGCTACACGTGGTGGTTTTAGCTGCACCTGCTACCTCAGCTGTCAATCAAGAGTCAAAATTTTTACCTCAAGAAGATGAGTTTAAAAGTTTAAAGAAAGCATTTTAAACATATTAATCACTACATTAGCTTTTTTAGCTTCTGGGGTTTCTGTTTGACCTTAACAGAATGTTTTTAAGTAAATAAAGAGTTTTACTTTGTGCATTAAATGAGATGGTCCTATTATGAATGTGATTTACATTATACTAAAAAAAAAAACTGTCAGCTGTACTTCTTAGTTCTCTGGCAGATCGGGATCTAAAAAAAGTTCAAATCAGGATTGGCTGAAGTAATTTTTAATCAGTAAACTTCTAGCTGCTCCTTTTTGTGTGACCACACAGATAAATGTGTACAGTATCAACAATCTGGAAGAAACTGAGTTTGTAAGACGAGATTTAATGATAGTTATTATTTCGTGGATTTACACGCAGAGGGGGCGCAGAAGGAAATGTCTCTGTATCTCAGTTAGCACACTGCTGAACTGCCAACTTGTCAAAAGAGTCTTCCAATGCATGCTGGGACAGGCGCCACCATCACTACCACCCCAAAAAGGATTTGACAGGTGGAGAAATGAAATACTGAAACTGCCTCCTCAGTCATCCAACCTAAATATTGTGTCTTTGGAAAACGCTTTGCCCTTTCTGTGTGATGAGCCAATAAATGAAAGGCCTTTCACAACTAATTAACATGATTGCTTGGATATTCTATGACATTGATAGTGGCTTTATAGGCTGGTGTGGGTTGATGCACAGGTTATTTTTAAGATACCAGACAAGCATAATGCATAATTTATCACACCAAAGAATAACCCTCCCAAGCTGGTGAATAAAGGAAGTAATAAGGGCAGCAAGGCAGCTGAAATGACTGATAATGCTTTACAACAGCTTCTAAATAAAGGAGATGAAAAAAAATCCTGTTTGCACATCATCTTAAAGGAAAGTATAATTATCTGTCAGCCAATCAACACCTAGCAATCATTTCATGTGCCTGACCTTGCTGGACTGGTAACCATGGAAATTTTTTTCTCTCTCTCTCTCCCCGGTTGAACACAGCTTGGTCATACAAAAAAAAAAAAGAGCTTTTATATGAGCACGGGGATGAACGACAAACAAGAGCAGTTTTCCGTGGCTTACTCTCACCAGGGCACCTTGGAGACAATCTTACCCTGCCTTTTATGGCTTACCATAGTGCGTCCAAGTAACAAATATGCAGGGAGGATGAAGCACAACCCCCCACGCAGACCAGATAAATATGTGAAAATGACAGTATTTGTTTTCTTTTCATTTGGGATCTGTTATGACAGTCTGCATAAATAATGCACCTTCAGGAAATATTTACAGAACACATATTGGTCTATATCCGACTGTGGGCCGTGTGTGTGTGTGTGTGTGTGTGTGAGAAGCTGTTTCTTTTAACATTATTTCAGCTAGGGCCCATGCCTTGAAGTGAGCCTACTTTTAATGAGTACTACCGCTTACAGAGGCATCAATGCTTCTTTAGTTTGCCTTCCCAGAGGCATTATCAGCCATTGACAACTGGTTGAATGCTGCTCTCTATTTAAGCACACTATCCTGTCAGCACTGGCAGTTGATGGACAGAGTTGTACAAAAACTACCTTCCAATATTTATCTCATTGTAAGCGAATAGCTTAAAGGAGACTCAGCGAAAGCGAAGGACACATTGCACAGTAAAGAATGCAACGGTGCGGACGAGTGTCTGCATTTTTCCCCTTGAAGCGAATCAAGTCAGTGAGAGCTGAACGAAAGAATTCTCAGCCTGATTAATTTTGGTATGTGATGAATTTTGGTAATTTAAAAAAAAAATTTAGTGGAAAAACTCAGTTTGTAAGTAGAAGAAAACATTGTGGCATTTCTGTAATATTTCTGGATGATGTTGTATTTACTTTTTGAGGTTGATTTGATAGAAAAAAAAAAAAAATATATATATATATATATATTATATTATATTATATTATATTATATTATATTATATTATATTATATTATATTATATTATATATATAATAATAACAGAAAAAAATCAATAAGGTAAAGTAGCAGAATGCTTGTAATATCTTCTATGTTTCTAATGCACTGTCAGAATGATTTACAGTATGTGTGGATAGTTTCTCTGTATGCATCCTGAATCTGAGTTTAGGATACATATGAAAAGTATTCTGTGTTATTGCAACTACTGTGCAACTTATGGTGCACCTAATATTCAGCTTAGACAGATAGTGGGTTATGTAAAAGTCCTCCTCCCACTTTCACTTAATCAGTGAAATAAATCTTTTACAAAAATAAAAGCTTCTAACGTTCCAGAATTACTGTTCCAGTAATGATGATCTCTTGATCAATAGAAAAAACTTCCACATCCACCTCTTGGGGTTTGTGAGAAGTCAGCGATGTCCCGAATTAAAAATAAATTTTCCATTATGATCCGTTAAGGAACACAATACATTTCATTAATGTGAAGAATCATATAACGTCCTCTGCTAATGTTGCTTTCTAACTCTTTGCTGCGACCTTTCTCTACAGCTGTCACATGAATAGTGCAATGTTGGCAAAGATGTGTCTCCTCCACATCCCTCATCTATCTAGGTTATCAAAGTCTGTTTTTCTCAGCTTCTAGTAATTCCAGCAGTCAGAAAAAGACTGACAGAAAGGCTCATCATGAATCAGATGCACATTAAATTGCCAATGTGAGCAGTGTCGAGAACATGCCAGCACTGAGATGTCTGAGAGTCTTAAATGATGATCTGAAAACTAACAGGAGATGCTACTGCCCTGATCAATTTGTTCTTATGTATGTAATTAATGTAAATTAAATCAAGTCTAGCTGTCTTCACACTACCCTCAGACACATTCACATATGCGTACCTCTTCCTGCTAATGCAATCAGTACTGCTGTTTTGGGCACAAATGTTTATGGACACACTCTGTACACCTCTAATTACAGCCTCTACTTGGGTCCTACCCTGCTCTGCTTCACTTGCTGAAACATTTGCTAAATGAAAATGCTGAGAGAACAGAACAGAAAAAAACATTGCCCCTCCAACTTATTCCCTAATTAATGTCATTATCTATTATACTTTGTGTTTCCTTTACAAATACTACTCACCCTTCTTTATCACTACCCCTATTTCAGTTTAAACTTCCAGCTCTTAAAGCTCTCATATTTAATAGAGACAGGAAGACATTGAAAGCGAGACCACCTTCAGTGCTCCAGGCGTCTTACTGCACTTTTAAAGGATTTTCCCTCGTTTATCCCTGATCAGTTTAGTCAGTCTTTTTCACACCAAACCTTTTTGCTTGCTCGGCTGTTTGTAGCTGACCAATCTCCTTAACTTTATAAGATTTTAAAGACTGCTCAACCCTGGTGAAAAAGATCGGTAACTTTCATGGATTGTCTGCCAAAAGTTTTATCTAGTTATTTGTTGATATCTGATAAGGAATATGACCATTGATTTTGGTTTTTCGTCTTGTCATCCTCAGCCATGAGCTTTTCAGCATTTTCAACATTTGAGCAGCCTGCAGCTGTGTTCTGATTTTCAGCCCCACTTGTCACCTCTGTCTGTCCAGTGTCTTGGCTTTCCTCCACATTTTCCTTGTCCTTTCTGTCAGACTGTCTATCCTTCACCTCACCAACACATTGCACCATTCCCTCATCAGTTTGTGAGGCACCAGCTGTGACCTCTATCATTTCGTGTTGCACTGCTTGTTGTTTGTGACCAGATCCCTCAGCCCCTTGTTCCCCTACATCACTAGGCGTCCATTGTTTGCTGGCAACACTGACTTTAGCACGCTGTTGTGCACCTGTACTACCAGGGTGAGCATGTTCCTTACTGCAGTTGAGGGCAAGATGAGCGTTGGTGGCCTACAGTACATCGCCACACTCAAAATATTTCATATTACCCAAACTAAATTGATTACACAACCTCCTTCATGCTTTACCTTGAAATAACATTTCCAGCATCTGTGAAGGATCATTCAAATGAAGGTTTGTATAAAGAGTGAACGTGTTGCAGCCTGGCGTCTTTATAGCCAAGATGAACTGTTATGAACCTGCTGGCAAGCTTGCTAAAGGGCATGAGCTTCTTTTTAAGCAGCTTGTCAGGGATGAGGGGGGACACCAGACACAGTGATTTGTATTGATGGCTTAAATAATGGCAAAACAGCCACAAACAAATTGTCTAGAATTCCTTTCAAAGAAATGCGACCGCTGCCTTGGTCATTCGAGAGCTGTAAGTGATATAATCATGGCCTGTCAGTTCAACAATGGGATTCAAAGAGGGAACCTCAAAAAACACCCAATTAATTCAATTCAGTTTTATTTATATAGCGCCAAATCACAACAGCAGTCGCCTCAAGGTGCTTTATATTGTACAGTAGATCCTACAATAATACATACAGAGACCCAACAATCATATGACCCCCTATGAGCAAGCACATTTTGGCGAGAGTGGGAAGGAAAAACTCCCTTTTAACAGGAAGAAACCTCCAGGAGAACCAGGCTCAGGGAGGGGCGGCCATCTGCTGCGACCGTTTGGGGTGAGAAAAGAAAAAAACAGGATAAAGACATGCTGTAGAAGAGAGACAGAGATTAATAACAGGTACAATTCAATGCAGAGAGGTCTATTACCACATAGTGAGTGAGAAAGGTGACTGGAAAGGAAAAACAATGCATCATGGGAATCCCCTGGCAGCCTATGTCTATTGCAGCACAACTAAGGGAGGATTCAGGGTCACCTAATCCAGCCCTAACTATATGCTTTAGCAAAAAGGAAAGTTTAAAGCCTAATCTTAAAAGTGGAGATAGTGTCTGTCTCCAAACTGGAAGCTAGTTCAGGTCCAGGGGCCTGAAACCTGAAGGCTCTCCCTCCCATTCTACTTTTAAATACTCTAGGAACAACAAGTAAGCCTGCAGTGCGAGAGCAACGTGTTCTAATAGGGTGATATGGTACTACAAGGTCATTAAGATAAGATGGTGCCAGATTATTTAAAACCTTGTATGTGAGGAGCAGGATTTTGAATTCAATTCTGGATTTAACAGGGAGCCAATAAAGGGAAGCCAATACAGGAGAAATATGCACTCTCTTTCTGGTCCCTGACAGTACTGTATTGCTGTAGCATAATAATTAACTAAACTTATCTATACACCAAACAAACACATACAACCTTTGAATCAACCACATGGTGCAAAAAGGCGTGATTTTTCACACACCTTTCCTTATGTTGCATTTAAATAGGTAGGCTATCAAAGGAATTCATCGTGACATCACACCTTTAAAGTTCTTCAAGTCATCTAGCAATGCACATCAAGTTCTGGTAACTAAGAAAAAGACTTTCCCTACTTAATCCTACTATGGTTCAAGCTCCAGAATAATAATAAGATTAATAAGATTAAGCAGCAACATCAGTCATAGCATTAGTGGCCTGTCCTCAGCTATATAAAATAGATCCCACCTGCAAATCATGAATCAAACACCCTATAAGAGCAATAGTTAAAACTACAATGGGCTTAGTGAACCTTGAACTTTTATAAAAAAAAACATTACTCTTATTCAGAAGGGGTTGTCACAGCAGGTAGCTCCACATGTTTGATTTGTCACTTTTTTTTCACCAGATACTATTTGTGACACAACTCCAGAAAATGATGTCTGGTCCCAGAAACAAACCAGGACTCTTACATTTGTTATGCACATGTGTAAACTAGTACAGTATGGATACACTATGGGGGCATAGTGTATTACTATGTACAGTACTGTGCAAAAGTTTTAGGCAGGTGTGAAAAAATGCTGTAAACAAAGAATGCTTTCAGTAAATGATCGTTACTGGCCCCAAATGTATTCTGCAGCAGGACAACGACCTTAAGCATACAGTCAAAGTCATTAAGAACTATCTTCAGTGTAAAGAAAATCAAGTAGTACTAGAAGTGATGGTATGGTCCCCACAGAGCCCTGATCTCAACATCATTGCGTGTGTCAGGGACACAGAAGGATGTGAGGACACCTACATCCACAGAAGATCTGTGGTTAGTTCTCCAAGATACAACCTACCAGCCGAGTTCTATCAAAAAGTGTGTCCAAGTGTACCTCGAAGACTTGATGCTGTTTTGAAGGCAAAGGGTGGTGACACCAAATATTGATTTGATTAAGATTTCTCTTTTGTTCATTTACTGCATTTTGTTGACTGATTAAAATTAATGATTAGCACTTCCATTTTTGAAAGCATTCTTTATTTATAGCACTTTTGCTCATCTGCCTAAAACTTTTGCAAAGTTCTGTAGATTATGTTCACATGTGACATACAGGTAAAGTACTTGCAAAGTATCCATGTCAAGAATGTGCACATGTAACAAACATGTAATATACATAGAATCCCAATAACATACATATATAATGTATATGTAATGCACACATGAGGGCCAAATACTTGTCAACAACGTACATAGAAAATGTAACGTACACATGTGTACAATTTATAAATGTAACATACATATAATGGATATGTATAAAGTATGTAATCTATAATGTAAACATAATATTGTCATCAATTTTGAGATCGCCTACTAGACATAATTTATATATAATTTGGAAGGATTTCAGTTTTACAAAAATCATTCTTCAAAAGGAAGATGTTGATAATCCCGCTATGCTAGACAGTTTGATTAGGGAATACCAGGCTCGGCTCGGAATACATATGCTATCATCACTTAGTAAGATTATAATAACTATTGTTATTTTATTTAATTTCTTCTTCTTTTTAATCATTATTTTTATACAGTCTGTCACATAAACTGAATCTTTTTATCTTCTTCCATCTTTTTGATCACAGTGTAAACTTTTAAAGTATCATCAGCCAGCGATTCTCTCTTTATTGACCAATCTGAAAGCAATATTCGTATAAAATGTCTTATCTCTCAGTTCTTCTCTACCAGAATGAAAAACTCTGACCACACTAGGTCTGTTGCTCATGCTCGCTGACTCATGCTCATTCATTGTTCATTTCAAAAGTGCTGAATGGGCTTTAGGTGAATTAAATTCTTCTACACCACTCCAAAAAGACAAATCTTTTTTTCTTTTCTTTTCTTTTTTTAAACATATTATGTCTCACTGTGAATTGCTATGTTGAAACGGATAAACACAGAATGCCGTGTGGAAAACTCTTTACTCAGAGGCAGTTTGGAGAGGACAGAGGTTCAAGATGAGGTCAGTCAAGAAAAGTTTGAAGCAATCCTAAAGCACCTGCGGCAAAAAGCCCTTCAGACTAAACAAACGTCAAAAGGATAAAATCTAGACAGGTGCAAAATGAGCCGGTGGGGTGGGGGGTGGGGGTTCAGACAGCTCATCCAAGCTGAACTGATAACAGTGCTTAACTTCCGCTATGAGAATGGGAAGAATTATATAGAGGGTCTTAATCTGGCTTTCTCTCTTCAGGCAGGTAGTGAATCTGTGGCACCTAGACAAGTTCAGAGAGGATCATGTTTAATCTTTTGCTGTATATGTAGTCATACTGTATTTTCATTTTCAAAAAAGTTCTTTTTCATACTAAACAAAAGACTACACTAAGGGATAAAGTATTTATTTCAGTAAATTTTACTGATTTTTTTTTTAGATTAAATACAGGAGGTTTCATGATTATTTTTTAATGTGTCTTTTGAGGATTGTTTTTAAAAGACAGTTAAAGGTGCGCAGTCAGCCTCACTTTCAAGATTAAATGGTGTTATCTGGTTAAAACACGTGTTTCATTATGAGGACAGATGTTGCCATATTTTCATAGGTGACAGACAAAACAGCGGGGTAAATTCTGGACATCTTCCCCAAAAATGACAGGTCATAGGTTAGCATATGTCATATTTATTCAAGCTTCCACGTTTTTGTCTTTTTTCCCCCCTCCATCCTCACGCATGCTCAGTGACTAGCCTCCGCTGATTCACATCAGCAGCAGCGTTGGAGATCCAGCGGTCCGACAGCACATGGATCCCCAGTGAGAACCGTGAGCTCTCCGGCCAGGAGGGGTAAGACTGAGTCCTTCACTGCTTGTAAAGTCGGTTAGAGCAAAAGAAGGAGGTTGTGGGGAAAGAGAAAGTGAAAGATCGCCGTAGATGAAGTGCGATGGAGAAAAAGTGTAAAATGGACTGAGAGGCTCCATGGCCGCGATGAGTCACTGGTGTTCAGTGTCTTTGAGTTGAAATGACCGCCGTGTCTTAGGTTGCTGCCCGTTTAGAAGGAATGTTGGCAGTCAGAATGAGTGCGACCTTTTCCTGTTTTAACGCGAGCAGTTAACGAATTCATATTTCCTACATCGGTGTGTTCCAGTAAATAGCCTGTTGCATTCTTCTTAACATTCTAAGAAACAGTCAGATAAACAAGTGCTGTTTTTTTAACCTGTTAGCCTGGAAAGCTGAGACAAGCTTACTAGCACCGTGGACAGCTCCCTGTTTTAACGACCCTTTTGATTATGTTGGTCATACCATTAAGCATGGTAAAGAGTACATAGGCAGACTCGTAAACAGTTAATAAATAAATATAAAGGCTATAAAATCCGCACATACAAAGGCTTGAATAATCTTATCTTAAAGCCTATATAGTAATATATCACCCCCATTAGAGCACTTTACTGTCTGACTGCTGGTTTACTGGTGGTTCCAAAGGTATATACAAGTAGAATGGGAGGATGAGCCTTCAGCTTTCAGGCCCCTCTTCAGTGGAACCAGCACCCAGTTTGGATTTGGGACAGACACCGTCTCTGCTTTTAAGATGAGGCTTAAAATTGTCTTTTTAATAAAGCTTGCAGTTAAGCCTGGATCAGGTAATCCTGACACCTGCCTTAGTTATGCTGCAATAGACCTAGACATCTAGTAGCTTCCCATGATGCACTAAGCATTTCTTCTTCACTTCTTTTCACTTTTCTCTTGCTGTCATTGTTATTCTCTGGCTCCCTTCCACAGTCTTCCACCCCTCACCTCCAACTGGTCACAGCAGATGGCCCTCCCTGAGCCTGGTTCTGCCAGAGGTTTCTTTCTTTTAAAAGAGAGGTTTTTTTTCTTCCCACTGTCCCCAAGCACATACTCATAGGTGTTTAAGTGATTGTTGGGTGTTTTCTCTTTACTATTGTAAGGATTTTATTTTTTTTTGTACATAAATAAACCTGAATTGAATTGAATCTGAGAACTTATAATGAAGAATTTTTCTGGACGTCCATGTACACAGAGGACTACTTTGTCAGCCTTTGTTAAAAGGTTTTCAGGGAGCCTTAGGACTTAGACCATTCAGTGATCCCCTGACAGCTGTTCAGGTTTCTAGTGGAAAATGGCTATTTCCCAACAAGTTGCTGAAAGTTTCTGGATGTCACTTGTTTAAATCACTTACAAATAGGGTGATGAACCAAAAACCTCCTTGTGAGGGCTTTCATCACTAGCACATTGCTGCACTTGCCTGTAGTTTTTAATGGAAAAATGGCCACTTGTCTCCAAACACTCCCTGATAAACGAAGGTACTGGTACTGAAACTTGAAAAAAAAAAAATGCAACGAAACCCAGAGAGCCTTCAAAGTAAAATTTGGGCCTTAAACCAGTATGTTTCAAAAGGCCTCCTCTACATACATGAAGATTTCTGTTTAATTCTGCTTTCAATGTCTAGTTTTAGTTTAGCCCTTTAGCTCTATTCATTGAGGACTATTTCAGGGGTGTCTTCTATACCTCCTGCTTTAATATAGCCAATTTCAACACAGTGGGATTAATCAGAAGTGGCTCCTGTAGATCTGCTCTGACCTTACTAGTGCTTCAAAGTTTTCCTATTAAAAATTAATTTGGTATCAGTGTATTAGAAATTATTTAACCAAAATGAACAATCAATAAACTTTGGGTTATTAATTGTGTCAGTGATATCTGAATCAGCAGTGATAAATGAACAAACGAGCTCCCTTACATAAATAAAAACGCCATTAGCACTGTAAAAATACACCACTATAAGTAAAAGTCCTGCAATCAAAATCTAATCTAACCTAAAATTAAACTACCCACCATCCCAAACGTAGCTAAAATTTTGAAAAGAAAAGTGCTACAATTTTATACACTTGTATATCATTACAGTTTTAGAACTGCATCAAGTCAGAAAAGGTATTTTGCATCATTATGCTTGTAAAGGTCAGTAAATGTATTTGGTTTGTAATCACAGTTCTACAAACACATTTAAAGTAAAACTAATAAAAAATATGTATTTGTGATTTTCTGAATTCTTGTTTTAGGGAGTTCATACGTCTAACTAACTCTACTTTACATTCAATTAAGGGAAAATTGTTCTAGTGAAAGATTAAATGGGGCATCAAACCATAAAAATAGGAGCTTGGCTGGTAAAGTCTTCCCTTATTGACTAGTTTATTTGAACAGAGATTTGGTATATTGGATCACTTTCAATAGTAAGTCATTGTTTTCAGCTTAAGCAGCAAAGGAAGGTAATAATCTAATGTTACCTGAACAGGAAGTAATTTCCATCGTTTGGTCATTGCAAATTTAGTCATCAGGATTGATATTGCAGTCGGATTAGACCGGTGCTGTGGTGCAGACTGAGATCTGGCGTTTGTGCACAGCTCAGTGAAACAGTTTGAAGAATGAAATAAATCAACCCAACAGCCTTAGGAGAATAACAACAGAGGGACATGAATACAGTGCACACGCACTTGCATATGTGTGAGTCATCCGTGGGTGGTGATAGAGTCACCTCAGGACCGCAGTGGCCGTCAATCGCTCACATGCGGCAACAATAACTGGGGCAACCTGAAGACACGGGTGAAGGATTTATGACGAGTCTCTGCAGGGAGGGAAGGTTTTTATTGCGGGGAATCCATATTCAGCAGATAAACAATGTCTGTATTCACAGCTAGGCAGCAGATATGTACACAAATCAGTCTGTTCAGAGCTACGGCTGGCTGTGTATCACCATTCTTATCGTATGAATTTATATCTTTATTGTAGGTGTACAAGGAGAGAGATGGCTCTATGCTCCGAGGCCTGTGCTTCTGGCTCGGGAGGAGAATCCTCCGGCAGCGAGGTGAGCTGCGCCAACATGGGTGATCATTCTGATGATTACAGCTGAAATAGTGTTTTTGGAGATTGGCAGATGACAGGAAGCTCTCATAAAGAAAATGTATGTATGTTTTCTACATGTGGTGTAACGCTAACAAAGTTGCAGCAAAAATAGTCTGAACATACCCAGTAATTACACAGACATGATATGCTATGACACTGTGGCTGATTGATTGCTAATTACATTTCTTCAAGTAATATAAATTTAAATATAATCCAAACATGTTTGCATTACTCAGATACTGCCTCACAATGAGGGTTACTAAAAGCAAAGAAACATATATTTAGCATTGTTCAGAAAGTATTTCCAGAATCTTCAAAGACTGTTCTGATAATAACGTATTTTGTCCTCTGTATTTAAAAAAGCTGCAATCTTGGTTTGGGCTACTGTCTCTAAATGTCTTTTATCCTGAGGCAGGCACAATGTCTTCATGTTTAGAAGAGTAGAAAGTTTTAATTACTAGGACTTACAGCATTAATCACATTAAAACGGTGAGCTTCCCGTGCTAACTCGATTAACGCATTAGCACCGTCCAGCCCCGTTAACGCGTTAACGGAGATTTGCCACGTTAACGCCATTTTAACGCGATTAACACTAACATTCCTATTAATTACCTTTAAATTTTCATCTTTTTTTCTCCAGTAAGAATGTAAATGTTTTTATTAACTCCACCAAGGAGCTCGCGTGATTGGCAGAGTTTGTCTCTTTTTCTGTGTGCATGCTAGTATCACAACTCAGAACGTTTTGGGTAAATCTGCATGAAAATGTTTGACCAACATATTAAATTGAAATAAGAAAATCTGGAAGGCTCTGTCCTGTTGTTCTTCAAAAAAATACCATGAAATAATCCAGATCCAGATCTCCTGCCTGTTCCTCTGTCTTAATTCATGCATAGTGTAGAAAGAAATTTCAGGCTTGATGTAGGTATGTAGTATCACATTTTTATAAATAACTACTTAGAGTTAAAATAATAATACATTTTATTTTTAGGCATTTTTCAAGACATTGAAGATGCCTCACAAGCAATTAGACAAAATCACAGTATAGTTAAAATAACATAAGAGAGAAAACATAGAATTAAAAGGCAGTACATCCATCCCCTTATCAGGGGCGCTGGAGCCTATCGCAGCTGTCATAGGGCGAGAGGCGCGGTACACCCATGAACGTACACATCGCACTGGCCTGATGGTGGAATTGAACTCAGGACCTTCTTGCTGTGCAGCAACAGTGCTAACCACTGTTCCACCGTGCTGCCGAAAAGTCAGTACATCATAAACTAAAATCAAACAGAATAAGCAAGCTTAAAAAAAGAAACTGTGACCACCTTATTCCTGTCATAGTTACATCCACCATTCTATCTTCTTCCGCTTATCCGGGGCCAGGTCACTGGGGCAGCAGCCTAAGCAGAGAAGCCCCGACCTCCCTCCCCCCAGTCACCTCCTCCAGCTTATCCAGGGGATCACCAAGACATTCCCGTTCTAAGCCCTTCCCAGATGGCCCTACTCCTTACCCTGTCTCTAAGGGAGAGGCCAGCCACCCTTCAGAGGAAGCTAATTTCTAGCTCATAGGTGAGGGTAGGGACGTAGATCATAAATTGAGAGCTTCGCTTGACACTCAGCTTTCTTTTCATCACGACGGATCAGTACAGCGTCTGTGTTACTGCAGCCCCAGCACCAATCCGTCTGTTGATTTCCCGCTCCCTTTTCCCGTCACTGTTGAACAAGACCCCAGTACTTAAATTCCACTTGAAACCCAGAACTCATCCCTGTCCCGGAGAGGGCACTCAACCCTTTTCCAGCTGAGGACTATGACTTCACATTTGGAGGTGCTGATTCTCATTCCCAACGCTTCACACGCAGCCGCAAACCGTTCCAGTGCGAGCTGGAGGCCATCACCCGATGAAGCCAACAGAACCACATTATCTGCGAACAGCAGAGATGAGATTCAATCGAAAGCCTTCCACCAATTGGCTACATCTAAAAATTATTTCCATAAAACGTACAAACAAAATTGGTGACAGCCCTGGCGGTTCCAGTGAGTTTTTTTTACTGTGGTTTATGTGTTTATTTATATTTTTTTTCTCGTTTTGGTCACAACTTCCTTCCAGGCAGGTTCAAGCTGTCTTCAGTTTGGGGTTCGTTCTTATCTGCACCACTTCTATGAAGAGTGCTCCTCCTCCATGTGGGAGAGAGACCCTGAGGATCGGGGGTTCGTCCAGAGCCAGAGGTCAGCCCTGTGGTGGATCTCAGCAGTCTGGAAGGTAAAGCGACACCGTTTTCAATGTGCCCTACGGCACAATAAAGTGTTACATTTCCTCTTATATGGTGTTTGTGGTACTAAAATGGTAATTACAATAATAAAATTGAGAATGTTAACCTGACGTGAGTTCATTATAAGACTCCTCACTCACAGCCGCATCAAATAATTCAGTGGGTGAATTCTTTTATGAGGCTTATAGTGTCAAAAAAATTAAGATGTGGTCTTTTTACAGCTAAATCCATGAAAAGTTAAAAACAATGTGCATTTTTACTTCATTGGCTTTTCAGTCAAGTTGACTTTTGAGTTCTTCCATATTTTCCCTAAAACTGGACAGCCCTTGTCTTCACACATTGATGCCCTTGTCACTGTCAGCCCCATGGTGGCCTGAGGAGTGAATGTGTCACCTCTGTGACACATGGTGTCTCTTACTGGCAGTTTTCAACTGCTAGTAGTGAGCTTCACTGGTGTAATAACTCTGCAAATTGTCTATATTGTATATATTTATGTTTATGTATAATTACAATTAAACCATCATTACATATTTTCATAACTGTGGCCAATGGCTGTGTACAGAGGTACTTTATTTTTGCAATACTAGTTGGTTTCTCATATAAACTGATGCTTTATTCCTTCCATAACATTTCTGGTGGGCTAAGATCATTGCTTTGACTCCTTCCTTTAAAAACAAATGATTTATTTACAATGTATTTTTTATTCAGGTATCAAATAGATCTCTGGGCATTTTCAATTAGAACATGTTAGTATAATTCATAAAACTGATTGTTCCATCATTGATAACAAGCTGTCAGGCTTAGCTTAACAAGCCCAGATCATGACACTGCCTCCACCATGTTTCATAGAGGTTATAGGGTCCTAATGTTGTAATCCTGGGTTTCCTTCTCTCATGAGCCTTCCTATTTAAACCAGAAGGTTCTATTCTGGTCTGACCTGTCACATAAAACATTTTCCCCAACTGCCTTTTGGCTTGTCCACGTGAGCTGTAGTGTTGTTGTTGAACGTTATGCTGATGGTGGACTGTTAAAAAAGATTAGCTAGTGTTTAAAAAGGCCTTCAGCTGTTTAGCTCTTACCCTGGGTTCCTCCTCGGTTTGTGTAATTTCAACACACTTTGCTTGACGATGGCTCAGTGGAGTCCAAAATCTTTAGAAATGGTTGTATAACCATGCCTGTTGGACATCAACAACCATTAAATACGATAGCTTAAAAGGTTTTGAACGAATTCCGATAAAAATTTGTATTTATTAAGTCTATTAAAATTTGTCTTACATCCACCACCATCTTCAAGGTCAACTTATTGAGTTCAAAAACTAGCAAAATGTCACGGCGGGGTGTTTTGGAAACAGGAGCCAAAAGCAGATGCTGACAGATGAGTTGCAGATTGAACAAAAAGCCTTTATTATGGCTGGTAACAGTAGCAAACATGAAACCATGAATAAACAGTCCAAAAACTGTGAACACTATGAAAACTACAACAGACAGTTTTCAACAGAAACACACAGACTAAATACACGCAAGGGTGATTAGGGGAAGTGAAAACACATGAGGAAACAGCTGATACACATGAACATGGGAAATAAAACTAAATACAATGACAAAGAACAGAAGACTCTTTCAAAATAAAACAGAAAAAAAACATGGAAACAACATGATAACAACAGCTTGACAGACCTAAAATACTAGCAAAAGAGAATCAAAGATACCAAATAAACTCAAAACGCTAGGAACAGTGTTGAGCTTTTGTTACATATTGGCTACACAAGCCAGGAAGTACCAAGGACCGGATTTAGTGTGTGGTAGTAACAGGTAAACAGGTAAAAAAATATTATTATTTGAATGTGTGGTTGTTCTATCTTTGCAGGTGTTTTCCGCCGGTATCCAACTCCATGTGTTTGCAACAAACTTGCCGTTTATTTTGCAACTCGAGCTCAACACTGCCCTTAGCGTCCTGGAGCACTTCCCTTGTGTTTTGGAGGTTGTACGTGCTTTGTCTCAAGGGGCCACCGTAGATTGGGACCTGATAAATGTAAAAACAAAGAATTATGTTTGTTTCGGGGAAAAATGAGAGGGCATTTGCTTTAAATTTTGATAGAATAGTGGCAGTATAATGTCCTTGTAAGTGGATATCAGGCCTTTGTCGCGCAAAATTTAGTATTTTGGTCTAGACAACCAGGTCCTAGGAGGTTAAGGAAAGTATTCACAAGAGAAAGAGAATGAGCTGCCTGGGAAGTTAGAAATCTACTGTAGAATCATATTATCTAACACGCTGAAGTTATTCATGTCTATTTATTTATCTATTATTTTTCTCCTTTACCTACTCATACATGATGTTTGTCTAATTATAGACAAACATGCTGTCCTTATCTAATTTGTAGTGCACTACAAACTTCTTAAGGCACAATGGAAAGAAAACACAAAAGTATTCCCTTTAAAGTAAATGTTGCCCAGAGAGTAAGCTGTCTTGGCAGAGGTTTGTGCTCTCAGGCTTGTATAATTTTACATTATTTTCCTAAATACATAAATGGCCAAATATTATAGTTTTTTTTTTATTATTGGGGTTTATTTTTTACTTCAAGGTGAAATTCTGCTGATATTTTAGGTAGAAAATGCAGAAACGTCTTCCTGTGACTTTACTCATGTAATGTAGTGCATACGGTGCATTTTTAAACAGTCTCTTCATGATGAACAGCAGTCATGTGTTGGTATTTGTAAAGCAACGGGATTCCAGGTCAGCACATGTGGCAATTAAGATTTTTCTGCATTACAAACAACAAAATGACCTTTCCTAACAAGTAGTGAAGAGCACTGAGCAAATAGGGCCACCTATACAACAATGAAATGGCCACATCTGCAGAAGTGACCTCCTCAGCTTCCTTTCTTTACTCTGTCTCCCCTAAGGTGTCCTTGGCCCTGGGTGTCCTCATCTTGACTGCAGGTATTGCCACACTGTCGGTGGGCTACTCCACTCCTCCCAAAATCGAGTCTTTCGGAGAGGGAGATCTGTTCTTCGTGGACACGCAGGCCATCAGCTTTAACAAGGGGCTGCATCTCAGCGCCGCAGCTGGGATTGGGCTCTCCTGCCTCGGCTCTGCCTTGGCTGCAATGGGGGTCGTTGTGTGGATCCTCCCCAAGGCCAACTTGAAAGAGAGGCTGTCCCACAGACCAGGGGGAGTGGATGGGAGAGGAGAGTGTGGGTCAAAGTGGAGGGGCTTTAAGGATGTTAGGCATGTGGTCACTAAGCCACCTGGTTCAGAGGAGGGGAAGGTGCCCTTCACTCTGTCGAAGGTGGAAAACGTGCAGCCCGCTTCTTAAAAAGATCACAGCTAAGCTGTAAGGCTTTTGTTCAAGTCTGGGGCCTTTTTTGGGGGGGGGGGGGGGGGGGGCCTAACC
>VUQR01035291.1:0-20969 GCA_015108515.1 Hemichromis elongatus | reverse complement strand
TCTTCTCTCACCCCAACCATTCGCAGCAGATGGCTGCCCCTCCCTGAGCCTGGTTCTGCTGGAGGTGTCTTCCTGTTAAAAGGGAGTTTTTCCTTCCGACTGTCACCAAATTGCTTGCTCACAGGGGGCTCACATTATTGTTGTAGGGGTTTTCTGTTTTCTTTGTATTTTTGTAGCATCTTTACATTAAAACATAAAGCGCATTGAGGTAACTATTGTGATTTGTTGCTATCTAAATAAAAGTAAATTGGACAGACTAGTTACAATTGCAAGCAATTAGCCAATGAGCCTGTGGTTTTACAGTCATCTGTGTACCTGGACACACCTTCTCATTTAATGGCTTTTTTTCTTATTTTCATGACTATTTACATTGTAGATTCTCACTGAAGGCATCAAAACAATGAACGAACACATATGGAATTATTTTGTAAATTAAAAAAGTGTTAAATAATTCAAAACATGTTGTATGTGTAATATGTAATATTAGTAATATTTTAGATATTTCAAAGTACCCATGCTTTTCTTTGAATACTGCTTTGCACACTCTTGGCATTCTCTCGGTGAGCTTCATGAGGTAGTCATCGGAAATGGTTTCCCAACAGTCTTGAAGGAGTTCCCAGAGACTCTAAGCACTTGTTGGCCCTCTTGCCTTCACTCTGCGGTCCATCTCATCCCAGACCATCTCGACTGGGTTTAGGTCAGGTGACTGTGGTGGCCGGGCCATGCAGCACTCCATCACTGACCGATGGCACCAGTGTCCGGCAGCCTCGCCTCTGTCAGTGCGCCCCAGGGCAGCTGTGGCCACAATGTAGCTTGCCATCACCAGTGTGTGAATGAGTGTGTGAATGGGTGGATGACTGTAATGAAAACGCTTTGGGGTCCTTAGGGACTAGTAACGCGCTATATAAATACAGACCATTTACCATTTATTCTCCTTCTTGGTTAAAGAGCCCTTACACAGCTTGGAGGTGTGTTTGGGGTCATTATGCTGTTGAAAAATAAAAGATGATCCAACTAAACACAAATGAGATGGAATGGCATATCAATGCAGGATGCTGAGGTGGCCATGCTGGTTCACTGTGCCTTCAGTTTTGAATAAATCCACAACGTAGTCACCAGCAAAGCAGCCCCACACCATCCCATCTGCTCCTCCATGCTTTACGGTGGGTACCATGCATGTAGAGACCATCCGTTCACCTTTTCTGCGTCGAACAAAGACACAGCAGATGGAACCAAAGATCTCAAATTTGGACTCATCCGACCAAAGCACAGATTTCCACTGGTCTAATGTCCATTCTTGTGTTTCCTCAGCCAAAAAATGTCTTCTGCTTGTTGCTTTTCCTTAGTATTGGTTTCTAAGCAGCTATTTGACAATGAAGGCCTGATTTGTGCAGTCTACTCTAAACAGTTGACGTATAGACTACATCTTGAAGGCTAAGGTTTGCAAGACGTATTTAGAGTTATTTATCAAGTTAGAGTTATTTATGCTTTATACATTTCAGAGAATCTAAGAGACTTTATTATTCCCAGAAGGAAGGAATTGAGTTGTCATAGCAGCATACATACAACAGACGTCAAGCACTCATATAAAATGAAGTGTAGAAATAGAGATATTACTGTAATAGATAAATATAAAGATATAGCTATAAACATAAATAGATAAGATAAGATCAGATAAGATGAGCTTTATTAGTCCCACAGGTGGGAAATTTGTATCATTACAGCAGTAGGAAGAATAAGATATTGCACAGAATGGAATAAAATAAAATAAAATAAAATAAAATAAAATAAAATAAAATAAAATAAAATAAAATAAAATAAAATACTATATACAATAGAATAAAATGGAATAATATATACAATATAATAAAATAGAATACAAATACAAGTGCTATGTACAACTGCGTAATAGGCAAGAAAAAAGTATTGCACGTATAACAGACTTATTGCACGTGTGGGTTTCAGTGTTTGAAGAATATAAATATAAAAGGACACAAATATGTGTCCAAATATATGTCACGGGATACTAAAGTAACAAAGTGCAGTGAGGTGTTTTAATCCTGTCCTGCATGTGTGGATCTGACCCACGTGGATGAATTACCTCAGACAGCGAAGTTGAAGAAATCTGTTGCTGAAACTGCTCTTCAGATAGTCCAGTGTGTTATGGAGGGGGTGGGAGTCATTGTCCATGAATATTTGATGTCTTCAGTATGCATCTACAGTGTAAAACATAGTAAAATTAAAGAAAAACCATTAAAGGAGAAGTTGCATCCAAACTTTTGACTGGTATTGTAGGTTTTCAGAAACCAATGGGCTATGGCGTGGTAGCTCGCTCCAACAAATTCTCACTCCCAAAGCGTAACATATTACGCCATCTGAAAAATCATCAGTGTGTTACGCTTCTGGCCACCCAACACGTTCCTATGTTACGCATTCGGAAAAAGGAGGAAACCTGAAAACCGTTTGGACTCAATCAGCACATGTAGATTAATTTTACTTTAATCGCTTTGGGAAACACTATCTAACACCATTAAGGTTGGGGTTAAGGTTAGGGCTAAGGTTATGGTTGGGATTGGGGTTAGGGCTAGTTACCCTGTTACCACCAGGAGTTTCATTCTATGGGATTTCATCCACAGCCAGTCGCGTATCATAGCAATGCAGAAAGTTACCTTTTGCGTTCCCATAGAACGCCTCGGGACGTGACAAATCATCGTTATGTTACGCGTCGGGAATGAGAAAGGGCTAGGTGGGTAGGCCAATCTTTTACACTGCCCCAAATGGTCATCAGATGAACTGCAGTTATGAGTCTTTTGCACTGGCTTCAATTTTTTGAGCCCTTAAGGTTTCCACATAGTGTACCTTGCTCTACCAAGGTCAGGTGGGGGAGGCAGAATGGGGATGTGTGCAGAAATAATGGGGACCAAGATGGTGAGTCCCTTTATGATCCTCAAGGGTCTCAAAACGACCTCTACAAGGTATGTGGAGTTCCTAACTGACCATTTCCTGAGAATTGAGCTATATGGAAGGAAATGATTTCCATTCAGGGAAAAGCATCATCCCATATTACACAAAAAGCCACTGACTCATAGGTTGCTTTGGGAATAAAAAGAAAAAAAATGTCATGGTATGGCTGCCACTATGCTCTGACCTTAAACCTATGAAAACCTGTGGAGACTCCCTAAAACAGAAACTATAAGGGTGGGCAACAGTAGACCTCAAAACAGCAGGTCTGGGAGACAAAAATGGCAACTATACATAAACCAAAACTTCAGTGGATGTGAGGTGAGACGGGCACTCAGAAACAATTAAGAGGAACTGGTTTTGTTAAAAAAAAGAATCCTTTCATCTCAGTTTTAAACAACTTAGATATTTTTAAAAATGAGTCGACACTATAATGCTTTTCTTTCCTGACAGGCCATTGTGTTTCTTTCTGTCGCTGCCAGCAAAGGCTACGGACTGAACTCTTTACGAACAATTGAAAATGGGCAAACAATTGTGTAATTAGTTGTGACATACTCTATGTTTACTTTGTATACTTACGGCTTACTTCCTGAGCAGAGGAGCCAAACTGTAAGCTGGTGACGCCTCGGCAGAAAGAAAATTTCACTGGGGATGATTTCATTTATTATTTTTGTCAGTGAACTCCGTGGGCAGATAAGCATGATGAAACCAGTACACGAAGCTGAGTGGCAGAAGCAGCTGACATGTTTGCTCAGATGTGTCACTGCCCCAAAAAACACATTTCACTTTAGCAGTGAGTAGTTAAGCAGAATGAGGTCACAACTAAACCCAGCTGAAATGCAGGGTATTTAAATAATGCCAACTGAAGAGGAGCTCAACAGTGAAATCAAAGCCAACACGTAGCTACAATTGCAGCTTTGATTATGAGAGTGGGAAAGACTGACTGACAGCAACAGAGATTATCCTGCTTCTACTTGGACCTTAAGACAGAGATAACTATTTTTCAATGGCCTTCAGATATGGCACATCAGTGGTTCCAAACAAGTCTGTTTGATGCAAACCCCCAAACTCATCAAGTATTTATCAACTACATTTAACATGTACTAAATCCTTTTAGCTTACCATTTTGACTTAAAGACTTTAGTTCAGCTGTATTTATACAATTGTTTTTGCGCAATGAAAAAGTATTCAAGTTCTTCAGATTCTTTTTTCATATTGTAGGGATGGGGTGTGGGTGTGGGTGTGTGTGTGTGGGGGGGGGCGTGGTTTGCAATGCTGCTGCAGGGGGAGATGGACACACCTGCACGCCTCGCTGACATAAAAAACCTGTGCTCTCTGGTTGTTGTTGTTGTCGTTGGAGTATGTGGCTGTGGGCTGGAAAGCTACAGCCAGTGTGTAAACAAACAACCACGAGAGAATAAAATAATGCTGGAAAGCATTAACATGTGGTCGGGTCTTCCTTGTCATTCTTATATACATTTTCAAGGGTCTGCTTTCCAAAAAATCCAGAAAAAGATGCACAGCCAAATTTTCCCTTCATTTCAATGAGTTCAGTTTCTTTCATATACTGTTGCTTTATATAGGAAGATAATATTTCTCTCTACAATATCAGAGAGAAGACCCCAACAGTCAGATGACCCCTGTGAGGAATCACTTGGCGACAGTGGGAAGGAAAACCTCCCTTTTAACAGAAAAAGAAACCCCCAGCAGAACCAGGCTGATCCCACAGTACCGGGACTGTCCTTTATATCTGCGTAATGTTAGCAAAGCTGGTGATGTTGAAAAACTCATTATTCCATGAAAACCTGCTCTTCATTCTAAACACTTCACTGAAAGTGCTAACAGAGTCTGAAAAGGGAGTTTCTCCCATATTAGCTTCTCTTCACTGAATCCCTTTGAAATCCAGAATTACATTTAAAATCTTTATATACCTTTCTCTCATGTACAAATGCTGAATGATTAGACCCCATCTCATCTAACAGCCACTTTAACCTGGACCAAAAAAGAACCCCTATGTTAAGAGGGCCAACTAAATAGCACTGCAAAGCGTGTTTTTAGCTTGATAAAAAAAAAAAATGTTTCTGCCTTCATAAGCATTATATAGTGGGTGATTTTTTTCCCTCCCCCTAATTAACTCACTCATTTAAATGTTGTTAAAGCTTAGAATTTGGGATATGATTGCTTTCAATGCCAGGTGTGCCATTTCCTAAGGTTGACATCTGCTAATCAGAGTCACTGAACTGAACCTGCATTTGAGATGTTGATGGCTTTTAGTATCTAACAAATATGATGTACATGTCATGTACATGTTATTGGCTGACACTGCAGTAATTCATTACTCTTATTTAGAAGGTATCCATGTCTGCACATTGGCCCCGTAAAAGCTTCTAGCCAAGCTTGTCAGCATTAGACCATAGCTACTGAAAATGGTCACTTTCAGCTTAAAACAAACAAACAAACAAAACAAAAATTGTTAACGTTGATGTTTAAAAATTAACACGCAATCTTACATCTTTTAAGTACAGTCTTTTTCCTGAACCATTCAACAGCTGTTATATTAGCCTGGGACCTCTGATCATGCAATGAGCAACTGTTTTTCTTCCCTCTTTCCCTAACCATTGTATTTATACACTATTGCATGTCATTAACTTTGTGTTTCCTCACTATAATCTGCCCTTTGCTCAATTTTCTCTCTCTGTGCTCTTCTTTTCCTGTTATCCCATCCAGTGGTGGCACTGGGCTGCCCTCGTTGCACTTGGTTTGCCAAAAGGGAGATTTCCCTATCCACCCACACAGTTTATCCTCACAGACAATTGTTTGAGCAGTGGGTTTCTTTCTCTTTTGAGATAACCATTTCTATGACTCGTCTAAAATAACTGGCTTTAAGAATGGATGCAGCAAGTCACAAAAATCTAACCTCTTTTCAAATATTAGCAGTCACAACTTCACTGTGTGAAACGCTGGATTCTAACCTACCATTAAGGGCAAAAGTTACATTTTTATTATTTTTATATCCTCTGAGAGGTACAGAACACACATTTAAGGTTAAAAAAATCTGTTAAATGCAAAGAAAAAAATACAAATCATATATATCAGGCATCGGGGTCCTGTTATAGTCCACATAAAGCAGCAGCGTAATGTTATGGGGATGCTTTCCTGCTCCAGGGTTCAGGCAATAATTGAAGGAATCCCACTCTCTAACAGAGAGAGGTCTGCAGAGGAAAGCATCAGCCCATCAGTCTGTCAATTGAAGCTCAAGTGCCACTGCAGCATGACAATCATCCTCAAGCATATGAGTGAGTCCACCTGTGAATGGAATGAAAAATAAAAATGGAAACTGGCACAGAATAAAAAAATCAAAGTGTGGACCAGAACCCTGTTGTGATGCTGTGAAAGGACCTGAAAATAGGCGTTCACCCTCTGACGAGGCCGCAGTAAAGAACAATTGGATAAAATTCCATCACAGCAACGTCTGAACCACATCAAGATATTGGACGTGGCACTGTTTGCAGATGTTTTCAGAGGTGCGGGTAGCACAGTTAGGTTTGATTGATGATTCTCGCATTGGATAGCCGCGTAGGTTCTTTAAATGCAAATATGATTTAAAACTTGTATTTTGTATTCACTCAGGTTGCCTTTATGGTAAATAGTGCTCGACAACTTGACAACATTACTTTCAGATAAAATGTAATGAAAAACTTAATTTATCTCACATTTATCCATCATTTTATGAGTGGATAAATCGTGGCCTGTGATTGGCTTGAATAAAGGAACGGATAAATGCTTGTTTATTGAGATACAGATCCCAGAATCAAAAAGTACCTGGGATATAAGGGTGAACTGGACAGTTTGAATCACAAATTCAAGCAATATAATTAAATTAAATTAAAAAAAATCAAGAGATGTTCAAGAAAATGTTCCTTAATCCAGGAGCCCAGTTCATGCACGGTGAGTGTGGGAGGAGTTTTTAACCTTCCGTGGATCTCTGTAGCCTCAGAGAGCTCCATTACCTGCATATGGTACAGCATTCTTCCAAAATTACATTCATTTTTCACTTCAAAGTTCTACACACAATATCCCATAATGACAAAGTGCAAAAAACTTTGCTTGAAATTCGTCAACTTTATTAAAAATAAAAACAAAAACATGTACAAAAGTATTCACAGCCTTTTCCATGACACTCAAAATTGAACTCGGGTACGTCCCGTTTCAACTGATCATCTATCATCTGATGTTTCCACCCTTTGGAGCCCACCTTTGGTAAATTAGTCAATCGGACATGATTTGGAAAGGCACACCTGTCTACCTGTCTATACCAGGTCCCATAGTTGACAGTGCATGTCAGAGCACGAACCAAGGCATGAAAGCCAAGGAACTCTGGTCTAGACCTCCGAGACAGGATCGTATTGAAGCACAGATCTGGGGAAGGGTACGAAAAAGTAAACAGGCCTCCATCCGTAAATGGAGGAAGTTTGGAACCAACAAAACGTCTACCATCTTAGTGAGGCAGGTGACCAGAAACCCAGTTTTCACTGTGACGGAACTACAGTGTTGCTCTGTGGAGAGAGGAGAACCTTCCAGAAGGACAACCACTTCTGCAGCTCTGCAGCAAACAGGCGTGTATGGTAGAGTGGCCAGACGGAAACCACTCCTCAGTAAAAAGGCACATGAATTTGATTCCTCATGGTCTGAGAGTCCTTCAGGAGTCAAAAGACTCCTGAAGGACTCTCAGACCATGAGGAATCAAATTCACTAATTTGATGAAACAAAGATTGCACTCTTTGGTCTGAATGTCAAGTGTCACGCTTGGAAGAAACCGGGCACCGCTCATCATCTGGCCAATACCATCCCTACAGTAAAGCTTGGTGGTGGCAGCATCGTGCTGGGGGATGTTTTTTTTATGGTAGCAAGAACCAGAAGACTAGTCATAGTCAAGGGAAAGATGAATGCAGGAATGCACAGAGACATCCTAACCTGCTCCAGAGCGCTCTGGACCTCAGACTGTACCTATGTACATTTAAAATATATATATTATATATAAATATATATATATTTTTTTTAACTAAATAAATACATTTTAAATAAATTTGCAACAATTTCAAGCAAATGTTTTTTACATTGTTACTATGTGCAAAATTTTAAGGTGAACTTAATACATTTTTGAATAAGGCTGTAATACGACAAAACCTGGAACAAGTAAAACACTAAATACTTTTCAGATGAACTGTGGACTTTTATTTTACTATAATTAATAAACCAATAATTCTAAACATTATAGCTGACGATAGACAAAGGGGAAACAGGCTACCGTCCAGGCATGGCGAGGATCCTTCACTTTGTCTTTATGACAAAACTAAATAAGTGTTATTTGAGCTGCTTGTTTGGCCCTGCAAAGCAGAGTTACTACACGGGATCTCCAGTAGATGTACTGTGATGTTTCCCTAGTCGCTGGGATTAAATCCAGGGTTGTGTTTACTGTAGGGAGGATTTTTGCTTGGCCATGATGAGGACTAGTGATGGATCCCCAATACTGTGAACGGATTCCAGCCGTGCTATGTGGTCGGCTGCTGCTGCTGTTGTCTTTCATGGCAGATTCCTTTGAGGCAGGAGTATCTGAAGGAGTCTGCAGTGAGGCGCTGCTCAATGAGCAATTTATATGTCCTCAACAAAGCTTCTTCTTTAGACCCCGAAGGCAGGTCTTAATTGTTAGACGTGATATCTCCACTCTCCCTCTCTGCTTTCTTTGACTGTTTTCTTCTCTCTCCTCCCACCCACCCTCCCTCCCTGCAGCTATTAGGAATTGGATTTGGAGCAGAACGATCCATTTAGTTTCTCTCCTCCGTTTCTATCCCTCTCTCCCTGCTTCCACACCTCCTCTGTAGGTTTCTCTCATCAAAGCCCAGGCTTAATCTGTCTATTTTTACCTCAAGGAATGAAAGCGAGGGATGAGGTAATGCTTTTTGCTGTCCATCAGGTGGGCAGTGGTGCATGAGCTCTCTGGTGTACATAGCATAAGGAGCTAGTGCCACCACGTGGATCGATAAGAGAAGAGGTCTTATGAAAGCAATAGGATGAGCATGTACTGAACTGCCTTTTCATTTTCTCGCTAATAATGATCAAAAGAAGACACCAAAAAAATCACAACAGAAAAAGATGGACAAAGAGCCAATGATGATAAAATGAAAATAAGCGTGACCCACTGCCTTGATTGATATAAACACAGTCAGGCAGTTTTAAAGAACTCAAGCATTTAAAGATACAACTGTAAAAGCAGAGCTCCCCCTAGTGGGTAAGCATGGTAAGTGACTATGACAAAAGAAAGGGTTTTATTTGTAAAAACAACAGAAAAAGCAGAAAACTGCTTTGATTCTGCTTTGATTTTTAAAACATAAAGGAAACTGCAGGCATAAGGCAGGAAAATGTAACCATCACAAACCAGCAGAAAAAAAAAACAGAAAAAGAATAGATATGTGAAAGTAAGACATGTTATTTATCGAGTTTTTAAAGATACATTCATCCAAATACCAAGCCGTCATCCTTTACAGTAAGTGTTTAACGCAGAGGTGGGGAAACGGCTTTGTTCATCATATAACTGTAGTTCAGACAAAAACAAAAGTATGAAGGTAGTAGCAGGCAGAAGTCTAACATCTGGGCCCGCATTCATTAAGACTCTCGGAGCAGGAAATCAGACAGCTGTCACGCTGGTGCATCTTTAGCGGTGTTTTTGAAAATCAGGAGTGAAAGCTCTGAGGGAGTGTTTTAACTTCAGTCTGGGTAAATGCAGACATTACATCCAGATTTTCACTGATAACTAAAAACTCCATTTGTAAAACCATCTGAAATGTTGTAATTTAAAGCCGAGAATTGTCAATATTTGTAACCCTGCTCTAATTTGCATGTAGTTTTTCTCTTATGGGAACTTTTTGGAAACGTATACAAACCTAAGAGGAGTTTTAAAATATTGGAATGCTCTGAAAACTTTTTTATTGTGGAGGAAAAAGAAAAGTAACAAATATTCCTGCTATTTAGTAGTGGAACACATCCAATCCTTGTGTCAGGAGAGTGGGCAAGAGCCGATGCATTGTGGAAGTTTTCATGTTAATTTTGCTGGGGTGAGAAGCACTGAAGAAGCCTCTGAAAACTAAACACAGCTCCAGAAGCCCGGTGATAAGGCCCAACGAGGAGGAGGAGGAGGAGGATGTCGGTGCTACAGCTCAGAAACCACAGCTGTTATCTCTGACTTTGCATAAAGCGGACACTATGACAAAAGCGAACAAGCTTGTTGATGAATGTGTGGTGAGATGCAATAACACCCTCAAAGGTCACACTCTGGACATTGTAATGCAAATGTACTGCGATAGGCTGGTGACGCATGAAACTTTAATGGCAGTGATCTGGGAATATAAACACATAAATATGGGCCGAGATGCAAAGTGTCAACACTTTTTTTTGCCTTTACCAACACTACTTAACGCTGGTTTGAATGAAACCGTACAAGAGCAACAACAGCCGGTATTGTGCTAGTGTCCATTAGCCTGAGATAACAACAGTGCTAACCTTCCAGTTCATGAGGATAAAATCTGTTCTTTATAAATATATATTTAAAATAAAACTGTTTTATAAATATTTGTGGCGCATACAAAATGTATCCTAATATCATAGTGGGCATTAAAAATAAAAGAAGGCAAAGAGAGAAATTTAAAAGTAAAAAAAAATTATTTGGATCATGAATTCATCCCCTTCCTAAAAGTTTCGCCTTTTCTCTACCTGCACTCGAAGGCACCGTTGTGACGGCATCAATGGGTCTGACAGAGAAGGTAAAAAAGTGGCCTGAGTCAGTGAGTTAGTCGTCTTTGCTGCGACTCCGGCCGTTGCAGCTCTGAGATCGGCCCGCGCAGAAATCCCGCGGATGGTCTTTAAAGTGGAGGCAGTCCAGAGAGAAGTGTGGATACTGCTGGATATAATGAAGAAGATCATCTGGCAGGGATGGGATGTAAGAATAAAACAAATGTTAACTTTAACACACTCAACTTAAATATAAGATGCAATACGTGGCATTTAAACAGCATATGTAATTAGCTCTTTTGTTTAGCCGCATTAGCATAATTACTCTGATCATTCTAGATCATTAGAGATCGGACTGAAAGTGGCTATTTTGTGCAGATGGGTTGTTTTATGGTAAAAATAAAAAGGTTCTTTTATTGGACAAGAAAAGAATGCTCGGAGAGGCTTTGACAGATTCTAGAAAAGGCAGATGGTGGATGTAAGATCTCGTCTAACAGATGGTATTTATTTTCTTCAGTAAAGCCGAGAAGAAATCAAATGTGACGGTGACAGCGCAGACGAAGTGGGGGACACGCTGACAGATGCTGTCAATCATCTCTAACGTGGGCTCATTAGTACAATGGTCCTATAAATAATTTGACATCTCTGTCAATGTGTTAAAATGCTTAAAACAAGTTACAAACAGAAACGGGGTCTTACCATAGGTGATCTTTCCTGTGTCGGGTCCGAGCGTTAAGCACACACTCGAAAGTCGCACTTCCTTCACTCCTAACATGATTCCCAAGATGCCGGCTAGCTCCTCCTCCAGGATTTCCCCGTTCTCCTCGCTCTCATACATCTGCAAACCCGGCACGAAGCGTCAGCACAATGCTAGGAAACCTACACTCACTTGCCACTTTATTAGTTACACCTGCACAACTGGTTAATGAGCAGGAAACGGGTCAATCACAGCGCAACAACTCCATGCATTTAGGAATGTAGACACGGTCAAGAGGAACTTGCAGAACATCAAACCGGACCAAGATGCCTGTGGAAGGTTTCCAGCGCCCTGTTGAATCTAGGCCATATAGCATTACGGCAGCTCTCAGGGTAAAGGTGGGTCCAACCTGGTACTAGCAAGGTGTACTTGCTCAACTGTTGGTCAGTCTATGTTAAATTGGAGTAAGCAGTAAAAAAAAAAACTCACCTTAAAGGCCAGTTTGAGGGTTTCCAACGACTTTGTGGGTCGACGAACTGTAGACAGAGCAATAACGTAGTGTCTGACGTCTATCTGTCCATCTCCATGCTGGGAACAAAAACACCTCCGTGAACAAAAGGAGCAGGTTAGGACTCACACTTACAGCACAGGTATTCATTGATCTGATCATGTTATCTATTAAAATGGTATATGCACCTACTAACTAACATAAAAGTACAGAGCTCTTCAGATATCACGAACCATTTAGTCTTAATTTAAGGATTCAGCTCATAAACTTCATAAACTTGTTGTTTTTTTGAGGAGTTAAAACATTTCTGCAAAATCATCGCTCCTTTGAGCACCATGTAAAATCCTCTGTTTATTATTAGATTTATATCGAGATGCCACAAAGTAAAGCACTGTTAAAACCGTGATATGCGTTTAAAAAATTGTTCTTTTACCATTTTAGGACACATACGGGGGGAGTTAAACCACACAAACCTTGTATTGTGTTACCGATGAGAAGGAATGTTAAAGGCAGTGAATGAGACCTTTTGTGTGTCCTTGCAAAACTGGTTTGAAACGGTCACGACACTACAAACAGATTCAATGACAAAAATCTAAAAGTGTAACGCTAGTTTCTGTCGAGAATGCAAGAGAGAAGCAAACTTCCAAAAGCCTCCAAACTTCCACACATTCTCTTCATATCCTAAACATTCCTCCGCAGCCCGTCAGTCCTACTCAAAACGCCTCGCCGCTTCAAATTCAAGGGCGCAATCAATCGGACTCACCGAGCAAAGCACATGAACTGTGAAGGAAAATTCATTAACTTTACCTTCTTTCTTTGTGCTATGAAAACTTTACTTTATTGTGACTTTCATGAATTTTGACACAAATTTTAAGAATTTTAATCGTTTTTATATTTTGCAAAAAGAAAGAAAAAAACTGATTTTTTTTTTTGCATTTTTCTACGAAGCTCATTTTATACCTTTGTGTGATTATCTGAGTGTAGCTGGATCTTTTTTGTTTATAAATGTTTCCCTTCGCCCCATCCCACACTTCCCTAATGTTTACCTCAACAAACAAACTGTGAACTTCTTTAAGTGTGTCTGTAACAGGCAGATTGAGGAACTGGGCAAAGTCCTCCAAACCCAGTCTGTCCCCCTGCAGCTTCCTGGCTCTCCTGGCCTGCCCTTCAAGCACCCTGTCTGTTGTTGCTACTCTCAGTCTGTTAGGACAAAACAAAACAGAGAAAATCCTTAAAGAAACCATATTAATTATGAGTAAGTCATACTGGAAATTCCATTAAAAAATACATTGCAAAATGTGGAGCTTCCAATCCAGGGGAAAAGGATAAAAAAAAAGGTCCAACATAGTTAAAATTATACTTATAGTAAATTGAAATTCGGCATTTGGTTTAAGAGTGTGTGTGTGTGTGTGTTTCTCCAATAGGTGGCAGTGTTTTTCTACTTTTCCCAAAGTGTTGACTCAGCACCCATCAACAGCAGTTCAACCAGGCTTTCCAGTCTGCCACCACTTACCCTAAACGACATATTAGCTGGTTGAACTCTAGGAGGCTGCTATAGTCATATATGCCCAGCGGGCCGTGTGATAGGCTGATCTCAATGTCATCAAAGGACAGGTCTTTGAGCGGCAGGTCCAACGCCCTACGAGGACAGAGAGACAGTTTTGAGTCGACAACATCCAAAGCAAGTATGTGTTGATGACCTGACACTTACTTGGCCATGAGCTTTCTAACGTTGCTGGCAAACAGCGCCGGGTTTTCTTTCTCCTCTTTCGATGGAGTGTAAACAGGCAAGTACTAAAGAGAGAGAGGAAGTTCAACTCAGTCTTGTTGTTCTGTCAAACCGATACCGATCATACTGCTCGGCAACATAATAAATGCTGATTTGCAAGAAGTCCGTTTGCTGACTTCTGTTATACGAGACCGCTCACCTCGATCTCAATGGAGTTATGAGGCTGGCACAGAGTGAGCCACAAAATGTGGAACCTGAAAGACAGAACAGCTTCATCTACAACCTGATGGAAATAAGCTGCTTTAAACTTTAATAACAGAGGGTAGGAGACGGTGTGTTGTTAACATTCACTATAACTCTAGGAATGCGCTGGGAGCAACTGCACTGCGTTCGTCGCTGGAGTCGATCGCACCCCACGATGACGACGTTTGCTTTTAACCAGCCTGTTAAACAAGTACTTCTCTACTCTGGTCGGCTAAAAAACTGCACCTTCTCTCTTTTTTGTTGTTTTTTTCTTCAACACGCTCTCACTCCCTAAGCGTAATATTTTACGCTAGGTGACAAAACGTCAACATTTTACGCTTTCGGGCACCCAGCGCGTTCCTAAATGACGAGAACCATTTGGACTCAATCTACACATGTTCGTTCATATTCTTCAAATCGCTTTGGAAAACAAGATTTTACGTCATTAAACTGTTGGTTAAGGTTAGGAATGAGGTTATGGTTAGGTTTAGGGCTGGAATACATGGCTCGTCTATTACCACGGGAGCATCATTCTACTGGATTTCTTCCATAACCCGGTGCGTCCTATAAGAACGTGTAAGGTCACCTAAGGTTCCCCTGGAACGCCTCGGGACGTGACAAAACGTCGGTATGATACGCTTCGGGAGTGAGAACGGGTTCTTTTTTTTTTTTTGCATGCTGTGTTGTTTTTTTGTTTTGTTTTTTTACAATCGCAGATGGAACAACTGTATCCTGCACACACAGCCTCGCAGACATAATCCCAGCGTGTTCCCACAGTGGGTGTAAAGGTGTGTGAGAGAAAGAAACACTCACGCTCCGGGACCTTTCCACGTCCATGTAATGGTATCCTGTGGAGACAGAACAAACCCACAAACCCTTTGGAACCGAGTGGTGTCATTTTTAATCACTGTGAGGCGTTCTTATGAGAGTGAAACATAACGCGTGAGCAGAGATCGTAGCCTGTGTAGGAAGAAATGGTGTAGCCACAGTGACACCACCTGTTGGTTTGCAGAATATTGCTTTTTGAAGCCTCGACTTGGCTTTGTGAAAGCAAAACGCCTCATTTTACATTTCATTTGGAATCTGTATTTTATACTTTTCACAGGGTCGAGGCAATCACGTTTAAACGGCAGACACGAGGAAGGATGCAAACACTAAGCTGCAACGCAAAATGTCATTAACCAATAGCGATGCTCCCCTAAAGGTTTCCTGAGTGCTGCTGTTCCACACTCGGTTTCATAAAGCGAGAGCTTCCAAATATGACCCGACCTGCAAAGAGACTGGATGGAAGCAGATCGTGTGGTCTAAGAAGCAGCAGTCACCCTGTCCTTTGTGTTCGCCTTCTCTGCCTCACTTATCTGTCTTGCGGTACCACGTTGTCAAAAACGTCAGCGCAGTGAGCACACCGAGCACACCGAGCACCACGGGAAACGGTGACAAAGGCTTTCGAGGGAATGAAAAGAAAAACGAGGTAACAGGAGCTGCATGTTTAATGAAAGAGCGGGGAGAGGTGCCGAGAGTCGGGACATGACACCTCTGTGTGCATGTGTACATGCGCACGTATGTACGTGTGCATGAGAGAGAAACAAAGGATGAAATATCATCCCACTACAACATGAGCTCATTCAACACAAGAGGAACACACACTACTGCGAAGGAAAGAACCCACTGCATCACAGGCGTGTCAGTTTGGGTGTGTATAGAGTCTAACGCTGCAGGAATGGAGGAGCCACAGAATAGGATCAAAAGGAAGAGGACAGGATTCATAGTACATACCAGTTTGTTTGGGTAGCGTAGTATCACTGGTTGAACTGGGAGTCCTGGGATGAAAGCACCTGAGGAAGACAAGAGGAGGAGGAAGATGATGAGAGAACAATAATCTGATATTTCTGCTAAAAGTGATCCATTGTTCTCAAACACAGCTCAAAGCTTTTCATTTTAATCCTGCTTCTTTATCTTGCACCAGGCTACGTCATAAGTCAGATTTAGTTTGTTTTTAAAGAGTCAAAGAAACTGTGAAATCAGCAGAATTTGATGAAAAATGATAAAAGTACAATGTTTTTTGGGGAAGGGGTTTCCAAATAAACTTTATGAGTATAGAAAAAGAATAGAGCTCGACTGCATCGTGAACACGGACGGAGCGTTTCAATTGAATTCTATTATATCTGGCTGATGATGGGCGAGCTGATAAAAGCTACATACAATATTTATCGATGGACAAAGACCTACTCAAGCCATTCAGTAACTTATGAATGGATTGTTAAGGGTTACAAATATTACACATGAGCATCAGGCTCCGTTTACCACACATCAGGCACTTTGCCAACGTTGTGTGTCTGCTGTTTAGTGCTGGCCACAGAGCACACAATAGGTTTTTAGACTTCTGATGAATAAAACATCTGCCTGATGCTGTTATTAATGAGGCTGCTTATACCAAAACACTGAACATGTAGCTCAAGCTGAAAGTCACCAAATCATCAAAACTGTACTACAATTATCAGCTAGTGTAGATTTAAAACCGGGTTTTTCTTTTTGGAAAATTCAAGAAAATGTTGCTAGAAAAATAACTAGAAATGATGTATCAAATCCTTGTACCACATAAATGAAACACATAAAGCTAACTACACAACCTGAAAAAAAGGACACAAGTAAAAGAAAAGCAGTCACATGCATCATGAAACGCCCAGCTCAGCGTGTATTTGAATACCAAGCCCTGGAGGCAGGGCGAGGAGGATGTTAATAGTTGATTAATATCAGCGATGGAAAGGCTGATGACACCGAGAGCTGACATATTAACTCGGCTAACAAAGAGTCTTCACCAACAAACACTGACGAGTGGCTGAGACCTGGATTTAAACTGAACACATTTATAATCAATCGAGTTTCTCATGAGACTGTGAGCACATGAAGAGGAGTGAAACAGATCTGCACCACCTGAAGGATAAAGACGGGACTATAGTAAGAGGACAGACAGACAGACAGATGACGAAAGAAGCGGCTCTATTAAGACACCGAAACGAGAAACAGACTGGACATAACTGCAGCGTGCGTTCAAACACAGGTCGCTAAAGCGCGCGCGCACACACACACACACAGTGAGTGAAAGCAGGACAGAGTGTGACCAGCAGGGCCCACTGAGAATGGCAGAATTACGGACTGGAAGGAAGGGGATTAGACAGAGCAGGCGGGGAACAATGGCTGACAACGTCATGCATCACACACACACACGCGGGATGTGAGCAGAAAAGCGAGACCATAAAGAAACGAGTGCAACATTTCTGCGTCCTGAAGCAAGTCACCGAACTTCGAGACCTGCTGGGTCAAAGGAGGATTTCATTTAACCAGACATCTCCACCTCGAGCTGGCAGCTCCGCAGTCACCTTCATTTATAAATAATCGTTTACAAGTCCGCGCACACTACATGAAATGTATACTGAACAAGGCAAACACACCAAGTGTCTCCATTAACACAGACACACCCACTACTAAGAACTATAACCAAACAGTTCTCAGGCAACAATAAACCTAATTGTCAAAAATGTTTTAAAAGGATACATGAAATTATTCATGTATTTATTTCATCCTTTTAGAAAAAGTATCAAGTAGAAAGATATGGAGAGGCACCATGAGGCTGTACAGCCCATAATGTCGAGAACAGTCTGATCACTTAAACATTTATCAGAGACGACAAGCAAAGGGAAAAAACACTCCACAGGGGCGCGTACAAACATAAGGCGCAGGGGCCAGAATCAGACCGGCCACGACTCCAATCGAGCCACTAGTTAGCTTTAGAAAATGTGAAGGAACGCAGAGATTTTGAACTTTTATCTGTATTTTCACTCCCGCCCCTCAGTGCCATCCCTACAATAAAGTAATTAAAGAATAGATAAACAATTAAATGCAAAAAGAAACAACAAAAAAAAACTTTTAACTACTCTGTGGAGTTTTTTTGTTTATTTTTTTATCTACCAATGTTTTATTAAAAAAAAAATAATGACAACTTTCTATTTTGTGATCACACGATACTCTGAGCAGTGAACTACCTGAACTTTTTCTTATGTAATTTTACATATTTAATCGTGTAGTTTCACCACTCCGCCACACTGACGGTCAAAGTCGCCTCTATGTAAAATGAGTTTACTGGACTATGCTGCTTGCTACTAGTCTGTTAGTCTGCTGTTTGGAAGTTGTGCAAAAGGGGAATATGGTGTAATAATGAGCCTTTTACCATCAAGGGAAAGTTTCTGACTTGATAGTGGGTCTAGATGGAAATGAATGAGATTTTACCAAAGTAATTTGCATACATGACCTGTGCAGAACAGTCTTATTGAGAATCACTAAGAATAAACACACAACAAGATTACCTTTACAGTCGGGCTAAAGCAGGAAGTGGACTGAACACATACCAGCCTTGAATAAGATCAGACCCGACCTGTTGGTGCACGTCCCCTCTGGGAATATCATGATCTGCAACAGACACAAATCACTCTTCGCTTTTTGTTTGAAGTAGCTCTCGTTTTTAATTTACCGCCTTTAAATTCCTGGGCGTCAGCTGAGATTAGATCCCCGTGCCCTTATGCGTATGTGCATGTAGTTTACCTGAGGCCACTTCCCTCCAGAGCACGCTCTCCGCCTGATTTCCTCGACAGTTTTTCGTCTCGAGTCTTGGTCTGACCGAAACACGAACACTGGCCTGATGTAGCTGATCAAAGCTGGAAGGGCGTGATGAAGCGGTGGATTTCGGAAGTAAACAAGAAAAATAATAATAATAATAATAATAAGTGAATTAATCCTAAAAACACTTTCTGAATAAAAGAAAACTGATGATGACTTAACAGATTGGCACAGTCTTCGTCACCGTAAAAAATAAATGAATTAACAATAATAATATCTGGAGGCGCCTAGAGCTTAACTAAATCCACTTAGTTACCTGTCTGAATGCGTTTTGTTGCACTGTGCATATGCTGCATATTAGTATAACACATTACTCAGTACTTTCAGTAAATGTGGAAGTGTGTCTTACTTACTCCCCCAGACTGGGACGCTCCTGCTCTCCAGTTTGGTGACTATGGAGCACATGGTCATAGTGACTGGGATGGCATCAAAGTAAGAAGAATGTGGAGCCACGGTGAGTATGGGCGCTTCAGAGGGTTCTGCCCGTTGGCCTTTCACTTTGATCCAATGGAAACCTCCGCAAAACCACATGGCTCGCATGATCGCTCGTAGACACAGGTCTATAAACCTGACGAAGGACAAACAGACAGCTGCAAGGTTCTCTAGGACATATTTATCTTTAGATGGAGAGGGAGCGGCTAAATCTGTTCATGTTTTTATTAATGCACAGTCTTTTTCACAAATGTTGTGTGTCTGTGAAGGTTCTCAGTCATCCAGGTCATCGTAGTCTAAGGAGCTGTAAAGGAAAAGGCGTCTGGACTTCTTTAGGTTGCTTGAAGACGTTTCACCTCTCATCCAAGAAGCTTCTTCATTTCTAAGGTCAAATGGTGGAGAGTCCCATATTTAAGCCCTGTGGGAGTGTCCACCAAGAGGGACAATGGACCGCCTACTGATCATCTACCTAATCACAGGTGAAACGTCTTCAAGCAACCTAAAGAAGTCCAGACGCCTTTTCCTTTACAGCTCCTTAGACCACAAATGTTGTGGTTTCTGTGTTTTAAGTACAGCAATGCGCTCAATCTTCAACATTTTGGAGATTGTCACTAATGAAGAACCTCCCAGACCTGTAAAAATGACACAGTGCTGTATTCTAACATTTGTATAAAACCACATCTGCACGCTGATGTTATACTGAGCAGACAGCCGGCAACAGTCATTATCTCAATTTATAAGGCAACGCAATTTACGGGACGCTGAGATTTTTGCACATTTCTGTCTAATCCCATAAGTCTTAGTAACACATGGGTGCTTTCACACAAATATTTACAAACCCACCTCCTCCACCACGACTGCGGCTCGATCGCAAACTCCGAGCGTCCCAGAGAAGCAGTGAAGGCGAAGGGCCACGCCAGCAGCATGAGGAATGAGACCAGGAGCAGTCGCACCGGAAAAACTGTAACTGACATGAGTCCTATCTGCAGGGACAACACACACAGACACACACCAACAGTTACACTGCTGCTATTCAGCGGCACTTCAACAACCTGCTGTTTATTGTAACGTTCCTGCTGTGTTTTAGCCAACCATCAAAAAAACAATAATTAACATAGCATACATTCCTATACAGCTGAGAAACATGCTATTACACTTTACAGTGTCACAACTCCATCTGTGCCTTTGGCACGACACAAAAACACATCATTCACAGTAACCGTGCTGATCTAATCAAGCTTTAACCGCCAAACACAAATCAGCAGTTTGCATTCATCAATGCAGATTACCTTAAGAATAGAGGGGGGGTATAAGCTTAATTGTGCTTGCATCTAAACAATTAAACCCCTTTTTTCATTGTTCATTTCAGTATACAGGTCCTTCTCAAAAAATTAGCATATTGTGATAAAGTTCATTATTTTCTGCAATGTACTAATAAACATTAGAGTTTCTATATATTTTAGATTCATTACACACAACTTAAGTAGTTCAAGCCTTAAATTGTTTTAATATTGATGATTTTGGCATACAGCTCATGAAAACCCAAAATTCCTGTCTCAAAAAATTAGCATATTACATCCGACCAATAAAAAAAAAAGTGTTTTGAATACAAAAAAAGTCAACCTTCAAATAATTATGTTCAGTTATGCACTCAATACTTGGTCGGGAATCCTTTTGCAGAAATGACTGCTTCAATGCGGCGTGGCATGGAGGCAATCAGCCTGTGGCACTGCTGAGGTGTTATGGAGGCCCAGGATGCTTCGATAGCGGCCTTAAGCTCATCCAGAGTGTTGGGTCTTGCATCTCTCAACTTTCTCTCCACAATATCCCACAGATTCTCTATGGGGTTCAGGTCAGGAGAGTTGGCAGGCCAATTGAGCACAGTAATACCATGGTCAGTAAACCATTTACCAGTGGTTTTGGCACTGTGAGCAGGTGCC
>VUQR01035290.1:11036-23482 GCA_015108515.1 Hemichromis elongatus | reverse complement strand
TTATCGCAGTACATAAATGCAGATGACAGCTGTCTGTATTTGGTCGATCCTTCAAGAAACTCTTTGGAGCAGGAAGATTTTCTGTTGATTTTCTGGAAAACTTGTGGAGTTCTTATGTTCAATGTACGGTTTTTGATTGTGGTGAGTACAACATCAGCACAAATTACTATCAATTTTCTCAAAAACCGTACAGTAAATTTTGCTGTGGATGACAGGGTGAAGAGTGGGGGTCAGCCAGAGTCAGAATCCAGTGAGATATCTGTGTCACCCCTTACAGTTTATATGTAATCTGATGTCAAAGAAGAGGATATAAAAGTACAGTACTGTATATTGGGTAAATTTTATTGTTAGTTTTCTCAAAAATCGTTTGGGCTGTGGATGACAGGGTGAAAAGTGGAGATGAACCAAAACTGGGAGTGGATGGTGAAGTAATATAGTGTCAGAACACAAAAGACTGCGTTTCTGAACCCGTCGGCACCCGTACCGTAATATGCGAAAGAGTAGTGCAACAACATTTTAGATGCGTCTGGCGGCGCGGATAGCTTGACTGTGACTTCGTAAGTGACCGATCACTTGACCGCGGTGACAAACTCACGTTTACGCACCGATCACAGTTACAAGTGGACAACGATTCATGCGTACACGAGGCGTTTAAAGGATGGTGCATAAGACGTTTGTTACTATTAGCCCCGCCTCTCTGCAGGTATCGCGACAGCTGATCAAAATCTCAGCTAAGAAAACGTGAAGCTGGGCCCCTCAGTGTGCGCCTGCGCAGTTCCCTCTGATCGGAGAGACGGGAACGGGGCTCGAGCCTCCGCAGCGCGCAGATTTCATCGGCGGCAAACCGGAAAAAAACACCGAGCACGAGCAGGATAGGCTCACGAGCATCTCAACGAACCTCCGGGAGAGCGCGGTGAGCGGGAGCCCGCCGGTGTGTCTGCCTGCACCCGGCTGCAGACAGCAGAGGCTCAGTCATGGCGGTCAAACACTGGTAACGGAACCGCAGGCGGCTGCAGTCCGCTGAAAACGAGCTGTTCTCCCCCGACCTCCGAGCTACCGTCCGGGCTCCAGCCAGCGCGAGGCTCCGGGACCAGATGTTGGCCTGCTGCTGATGCTCCGACCCTCCAGATGGCCGAGCTGCACCTTCAGCCTGAATCCAGGGATTAACGGAAACGAGCTCACACTTGGAGACAAAGGATCATCTGGAGGACAAAAGAGGAGGAAACCGCATGAGGAATAACGGATCATCCTCAGGAGAGCCAACCGGGAAACAGCATCTGGAGGATTAATGTAAACAAAGAGACCAACATCTGGAGGACAGACTCTCAGTGACAGGTGAGCGATGGCTCTCCTTCATGGTTATAAGTGATAAATCCAGAGTGTTGAGAGCTTCCTGTTTCATGAATCAGAGGACGATCCAGAGATGTTTCTGCTGTCTGGCTCAAAAACTTTGTTTCTCCTTCTCGCAGTTTGGATGTGACCAGGAGACACTGTGAGGATGCGGACCTGTCTCCCCCTCCCGCCAGTCCTGGTCCTGGTCCAGGTCCTGGTCCTGGTCCTGGTCCTGGTCCCGGTCCTAGTCCCGGTCCCGGTGCAGGCTCGCTCTGTGTCAGCAGGGCGCTCTGACACCAACATGGTAGTGGAGGAGCCTGTGAGTGCGACGGTGAATGCGACGGTGCTGGACGGACGAGGAAACGCCATCCACGTGATCAGCAGCGACGATGGGAAGTATGGACAGAACTCCCCCAAGGTGGACACCAGGGGTGTGATCATCGCACCCGCACCGCATCACGGAGGTATCAGCCCCGCATCTCGCACCTGACCACACACACCTGTCACCTGCAGTGTCAGTAAATGAATGCTGACTGAGTGGACGTGTCCACATGCGCCTGGTCAGAGTCAGCAGTCATTTCTTTATGTTTTGTAGGAAGATGTGAAACCGATGCAGAGATTTATCGAAACATCTGCAAACACAGTAAATGAAGCCCAAACTGAATGTGTGCTTTTAACAGTGTGAAAGTGAATATTTGGTGTGAGCATCTTCATCCTTCAGCTCTCTGAGCAGAATCTTCAGGAATCGCTCTCCGGGTTGTTGAAGGACATTCAAAGCTCTTCTTTGGATGTTTCTGCCTTTCGTCCCGTCCTCTGTCAGGATGATCCATCACTGCTTCAGTGAAGCTGAGCTCCGGGCTCTGGGGAGGCCCATCCATGACCGAGACTGTTCCTCAGTGTGTTTGAAAACTAAAGCTGCTGACGATCAGATGTTTCCAGATGTTCCTGCCTGCTGGATCAGACTCTAATGCATCAGTTTGATCACTGACTGAGTGCAGCTGGACCCACGACAGAGCCTCCACCGTGTCTCACAGATGGCTGCAGACGCTCACTGTTGGACCTCCTCGTGACCATGATGTGGATCCATCTCTGCATCAGACCTGTTCCTCTGATCTTCAGTCCAGGTCTTGTGTTATTCTCATGTGTCCATTCATTATGAATGTCTTCCTGACAGCTGTCCTTCACTGAGACGTTTCTGATGAGACTTCACTGAACAGTAGACGATCAGCTGAAGGTGCAGATCATCTCTCAGCTCCAGTGTCAGATCTGCTGGATTTGTTCCTCTGTTTATGACACGACTGTGTTAGTTTTGTATAGATCCAACTAAAGATATGATTTAAATGAGGGTCTTTGACTAATCCAACGTGAGCGCTGCTATCAGAAGTTCATCCATTCACGATGGACGTGAGTCTCTGGGTGTTCTGCCTCCAGGGTGGGATCATTGTACAACACACATCTTTAATAACTTTTAAAAAAGTTTGAATTTCTTTTGGATCATCTTTGAGCCACACAGGCTCAAATACACACAAACACTTATTTAAATCTTTTAATCGGTCGTGCGTAAAGTTCCAACGAGACCATTAACTAGTAATCAATCATGATCACGGCTGGTAGTTTGTCTTTGCAGCAGTCGTTGGACTGACTGATGGGGAAGTTCAGATTTCACTGAAGATATATGAAGGAGAACTGTAGATTTACACAAGTTGAGAAGGAAATCATTTCTAAAGAACTGCAGATTCAAGAGCACAAGTTCAGCCAGTCGTACATAAGTACAAGTTATTTTGATGTATGGCCTCTGTGCTCTGCAAGAAGACCCAAACTGGTTATGATGTTCAGGAACCACCCAGGCTCAACCTGCTAGGACAGCACATCACCGTCCACAGTAAAGGGACGGTTTTATATCTCCAGAAAGACGCGCGGCTCCCAAATCGGCACCTTTGAGGTCGACTGCATTTATTGCTGCACACACGGACGAGCCGAATGGTCGGACGGGACAAAGATTGAGCTGTTTGGCCACAAAGACAAGAGGTTCGTTTGGACGAGTAAAGGTGTCGGTCAGGCATGGTGGTAGTAGCATCATGGTCTGGGCTGCCAGTGGTTACTGGAGGACCGCCTCCAAATTCTTCAACACCTCAAGTCAACAGCTAGACGGTTGAAGCTTGGACCCAGCCGGGTGTCCCACCAGGACAGTGATCCTTCTTAGGGGGGGACTGTAAGTGCACTAGGTTGGTGGAGGGCAGACTCTAAGTCTGGCAGCGGTTGCTGCCTCAAGGACTTTGGTCTGTAGAGGGGATCAGGAGATGGACAGAAGGAGTCATGTGGTGTGATGTGGATGCTGTGCTGGTCTGAAGTGGTGCAGAGAGAGCTAGGTGTGAAGCTGTAGCTGTTTAGTGACCTGCCAGTGTGTGTCTCTGCCCTCACCCGTCACCACCAGGCGTGAGTAGCGACCAAAAGCCCGAAATCAGAGATACAACAGTGGAAACGAGCTTCTTCTGAAGGCTGTCTGGGCTTAACGGCTGAGGAGTTTTCAGGTCTTACTTGTCCACACTGACAGGAACCTGTTAAAATGACCCTCAGTCAGCTGAACATAGGAAAAGAGGCTGAATGTAAGCCTGAGCTCAGAGCCTCAAAGCGTCAAAGGAGAAACACCCACATGGGAGCATGAAGGACAAAAAGAGAAAAGATGGCTGTCTGGCTGTCTGCTGAGCATGACATCAGGTTCTGCTCCTCAGCTGCTTCACTGAGAGAAGATCCTGGAAGTTCCTCTGAAGTCTGATCATCTCTTTGTTTCAGATTGTGAGATAAAGAGAAGTTGATTTGTGGTTTTATTTGCTGTCAGAGTAATCGGCTAAATTCAAATTCAGAAACGCGCACACCAACATCCACTCCATCAGCTGCTCCCATGAACACAAGGAAGCAGCTGTTGGTGTGTGTGTGTGTGTGTGTGTGTGAGACACTGCAGAGGTTTTCTGGCTGCTGAAGGTCGGAGAGTCTCTGCTCTAAAGTGTCAGATTACAGTCAGACTGTCCAAGGACACTGCAGCTGCTGGATGGAGCTCCGACTGCCGAGTGTGCGCACACACACACACACACACACACAGACCTGTGCGCCCAGCTTCATGTCGCTACAATTGTGATCAATCATACGTGTAACAAAGTAAAGAACTCAGTTTGTCTTCCAGCACCAAACCACAGAACAGCTGCCGGGGGGCCTTTTATGTAAACGCTCTACAGTAACAGAGACAATCCTGAGCTGAGGTCAAAGTTCACGGTACAGCGGCCACACATCCCCTGGTAAACTCAATGACGTAGTGTAAATGTTGTGAACTGTAATCTTATTGTCTGTGTGTAAAATCTGATCAGCTGATTTAAACCAGCCTATAGCGTGCTCAGACTTACACAGGCAGGCTGTCGGCTGAGTCCCGCGGTCCTCTGCAGCCGCAGGCGGCCCCGCGTGCCACGCCCCCAGAAAATAAAAATAATCGAAAACCTGGGACAACCTTAAAAAGTCTTAAGTTGACAGGTTTCTGTTGGGACCCAGCAGAGGAGGAGGAGAACGTCCACACGTGGGTCTGAGCCTACGGATCAGCTGATGTGTGTTGTTGTTTTAGTGATAGACGATCAGCTTCAGACACTGATGAACATCTGGATGGAAGTTATGGATGCGCCTGAGAAGGCGAGTTCAGGGGTTTTAATGTGTTTTATCTGACGACGCGCAGACCCAAAACCAGCTTTCTTATTGTTATTATTGTTTATATATTGATTGAATCAGAATCAGAATCAGAATCGTGTTTATTGGCCAAGTATATGTGCAGACAAATACAAGGAATTTGGTTCCGGTAGATGGTGGCTCTCAAGCACAGCAATATATCTCTCACACCCACACACTCACAAACACGCACGCACGCACCCACATACACATTTGAAGTGATTTGAAGTTTTGTATCAGTGTTTTTATTGATCATGATTGTTTGATCTGAGAAAATGAAATCGAATGTTGAGCAGCTCACCTTTGAGTCGTCACGGTTTTAATAACGCTTCATGTAACTGACGTTTGTTTCATCTTCTCAGTGGTCGACCGGCAGGGATGCGACCCAAACACTCACTTCCTGGTCCCGCCCCGCAGCGTCCACTGGGTGGCGCTGATGCAGAGAGGTAACTGCACCTTCAAGGAGAAGATCTTGAAGGCAGCTGCGTACAACGCCACGGCCGTCCTCATCTACAACAACTCCCCAGAGTACACCGTCAAGATGGGTCACGAAGGTCAGAGCGCTCACTGCATGAGCCAATCAGAGACGCGCACACAAACACATTACTCATCTGGACAGGTGACATGTTTGTGAGTGTGTGTGTGTTAGCCACAGACTGCAAAGATGGACGTCCACCCTGTGGTTTGTGAAGCACCTCCACATTTGGACGAGTGGGTGCAGTGCTGAGCTATGAGCTAAAGCTAGCTAGCTTTGTTAACATGGAATTAGCTACAGACAGAGGTGGGTAGTATCAAAGTATTTCCTCACTGTACTTTAGTATAATTTTTCAGGTATCTGTGTTTTACTTGACTATTCATTCAACATCTACTTCTGTTGAGCTGAAAGAAACTAAACGCTTACTTCAGCTCAACAAACATCAACACACAAACTGTTTGTGTGCAGTTTGTCTCACAGTGTGCTGCAGCTAAAGGTCCAGCTGCTGTATTTGACAGGGAGAGAGAAGACGGAGAGCTGCCGTCACTCAGAGATGGAGAAAGATAAGAAAGACAGGAGAGGAGGTCAGAGTTAAAGGACTGCTCATTTACCGCTCCCATGGAAGTCCTCGCGTTTTTAAATGACGTGTTGGCTCATGTTGGTGTGATGCGATGTTATATTTTTGTCTTATTTCCTGCAAAACAAATTTAGCTCCGTGTTGGACGGGTGCACAGTGGCTATGGTGGTCAGAGTTAGCTTAGCAGAGATGAGGCTAAGCTTCATACTAACTTTGTATAAACCGTGTACTGTTAGGGGAGGAATGGAAACATTGGGTTACATCCTGCTGAACTGAGTTGTGTACATCCACAGAGAGCAGTAAACCTCAGAGCCGCAGGTCAGCTGGTCACAGCTGATCCCACTGTAACTCCTAAGTCACGCCTGGAGCCAACTTAAGAAAAGTCACGTTTGCGCACCCATGTGGGTGTTTTGAGTACAGTGCCCGTACACTTTTTTTAAAGCAAGTATCAGTACTTGTACTTAAGTACAGAATCGCTGTACTTTTGGCTACAGAGACCAAACAAGCGGCAAAGTTTTAACGACTCACTGCTGGTCCCTCTGGTTGATGCCAGCGGTACGCCAGGCTGTGGCGCTGCAGTGTTGGCTTCAGCTTTCTGGAGCTAGCTGGTGTTAGCGTAGCTCTGCACCCCCTCAGCAGAGCGCGGTCACGTCTGCATGTACATAAGATGCCATGGCGGCAACAAGGACGCGGAAGTTCAGTCCAGGTGTTAGAGTGATGTCATGGTGGCTACAGCGACATCAGTCAAACAAACTTTCTGCTGTTTGAGTTCATAGCTGAAGCTCGCGCACCATGATGGCTGATCACAGGATGGACTCACGTCAGAGTGTTTCTGTTCATTAGAGTTTGAAGCTGGTTTGTGCTGCAGCATCGGCCCGTGCACGGCCCTCTGAGATGTTCAGGTACGTGACGACTGCCGAGGCAGGGGGCGGTCGATGTCCAGGCTAAATATAGCCGAACGTGTCATTCGAGGCTGAGGTCACTGTGACCTCACACGCTGTGTGTGTGTGTGTGAGTGAGTGAGTGAGTGAGTGAGGGACAGAGCGAGGTGATGATGGGGAAGAACAACATCAGCACACAGAGATCAACAAAAAGGAAACAAAATCACAAAGCTGACGTCCAATTAGAGTTTCAGACAAACACAAACAGGAAGCACGTCACGGATAAACACAAACATGCTGACAGTACTCCATGTTAATAACATTGTTATTAATCTTCACTGTTGGGTGGTTTTAACAAATGAGTGAAGGGGCCAAGCGTGGCGGTCACGTGTGCACCGAGCTTGATTTTGTCTGAACTGACGGATCGGTGTGACGCGTGCTGCACCACCATGCTGGTGTTTTTATGAACCAGCTCAGGTTTCAGCAGGTCTGAACACCGGGGTTCACGGTGTTAGGAGGCGGGCTCATTCCATAATCGGACCTGGGTCTGAGTCTGACTCTGGCTTTAATGAGCAGCAGTTTCTTTTAACGGAAGAACTGCGACGCCACAGTGAAAGAAGAAGATTTAATGTGAAATGTTCTGAAGCCAAACGTCAGACAGGAGACCGTCACCAGGTCACTGCTGCGTTTAAGCACTCGTGGTTTTGGTTTTGCAGTCCCATCAACTCCTGTAACGTCTGGACTCGGCACACTTTACCTTAAGACTCGTTAACACAGACGTCCTCGTTCCTGCTACGACCCTTCTTCTGATTCTGTTTGCAGGTACGGGCGACATCGTGGCGGTGATGATCACTGAGGCCTACGGCAAAGAGATCCTGGCTCACCTTGAGCGGAACATGACGGTTCTGGTCTCCGTGGTCGTCGGTCAGCGCGGGCCCACCAAGAACGTCAACCGAGGCTCGCTGGTCTTCGTCTCCATCTCCTTCATCATCCTCATGATCATCTCGTCAGCTTGGCTGATCTTTCACTTCATCCAGAAGATCCGCTACACGAGCGCTCGCGACCGCAGCCAGGTAACACGTTAGCGCGCTGGCTGATGCTGCATTCAGGTACCCGTGTCTGTGATATCTGCTGATGTGAGTGCTGTGCTGGAACCTCCTCCCCCTCCTGGGAAGACTCTGAGCTTCCAGGATTTCTGCTCCTGAGCTGAGACAGAAACCCAGTCTGCTAAACAGACTGCTGGCCCTGATCTCACTCCGTCCAGCTGAAGAAAGCGACCTCCTTCAGACGCTTCCTGTTGACACTGTCCTTCAGCTCATCAGTATTTCCTGTGAGGACTGAAGGGTTAAGTTTCTTCCTTCCTCATGTTGCTTTACTGTACCTTGGTACCAGCCGACCTCCCGTCTTCTCACGTTCTGCTACCTCGATGTTCTCCTGGAACTTTTGTTCATATAGTTTGATTCGTTTTCCTCGGTGGTTGAGGGCAGAGCCCCTCCAAACATGGCGCTGCTGGTGTTTCCAAACACCAGACGTGCGGTTTTTTTCACGCGTGCTTCCGAGAAAGCATTATTCATTTGACACACAATTACAGCTGTTACTCAGATGTTCGTCTTTTTTGGCATTTCCTGCCTCATCTCTAAGAAGCTTCTTCAAAGGGCCAATGACAGTCAGTGCTTTCTGTAGAGGAGCAGACACTAACTTGAACACCTGAGTCCAGGTAGCTTCAGAAGAAGACAATAGCTCAGAGGTTCATTGACTGACTTGGTAAAGATGAAGTTCAGTTTGTTTAGTCGTGTGACTCTGAGCAGAACACATTTTTCAAAGAATCAAAACAGAAATCCTGGAAATGTTTGTGACTCTAACACTCTGTCCTCTCCTTCTGTCAGCATCGTCTCGGAGATGCAGCGAAGAAAGCCATCGGAAAGCTGAAGACGAGGACGGTGAAAAAAGGAGACAAGGTGAGCAGATGTCCTGACTGTTTCTCCTTCAGGTGCCACGTAGGACCCGTGAACGAGGCTCCGATACTCAGGAGGTGATATTTATGTTCCAGGCAACGAGTGCCGCTGTCTGAATGTGTCAGCTTTGCAGGGGTGTGACACGTGGAGAGATGCCCGCTGGAGCAGAGCTGTCATAAAAAGGAGGTTTTTGCTCAGATGAAATTGTCGCCTCTCTCTCATTCAGACACGATGAGCTCCGCGTCCAGATCCTTCACATCTTCATGCTTTGAATGCAGCATGTGATTATCTGGTGTGCACACAGGGACGCTGTTTGGTTAACGCGTCGCTGACGTTCAGATGAAACGGCGATGATGTTGTTCAGAGTAAATCAGAAGACTTCTAACCCAGCTGACTGTGAGCCACTATCAGAACCACCAGAGACCAAATCACAGCAACGTTCTGACTTGTTTCCTGTGTGTGTGTGTTTGTAGGACACAGAGTCAAACCACTGTGCGGTGTGCATCGAAGTGTACCAGCTGAATGATGTGGTTCGAGTCCTGCCCTGCAAGTGAGTCTGATCTTCCTGTGGCTCCGCTCTCAGACCAGTTTCTGTCCAGCTCTGTGATTAAAAGTCTTTTATAAACTCTTCCACCTCCTCGTCCTGTCTGCTGTGTCTGTGTCGTGAGGATAACATGTAGCGTGTTGTTTTTTGATAACACACCTGTGTCTTTCCAGACACGTCTTTCATAAAGTGTGTGTGGACCCCTGGCTGAAGGAGCACTGCACCTGTCCCATGTGCAAACTGAACATCCTCAAGGCTCTCGGCATCACAGTGAGTCCTCGCTGACACAAAGGCAGCTCTGCTGTAGTCCAGACCAGCGTGGTACCGTTCACACGAGCCTCGTGTCTCCTCAGCGTAGACCAGGCTTGGCCACGTGACAAGCTGGGTCTGTGGTGGATGGTTGCACCAATAAGCTGAACTCTTTATGCTGATAGGGTAGATTTTACCGTTAGGTAACAGAAATGTGTGGTAGGTAAAAAGACCAACATTTTCTCGCTTTTTAATCAATATTTCCACATTGTATTTAATGTATTTCATCATCATCATATTTAACATTTTACCTTCATCCAAGGTTTGCTTGTAGTTTAATGACTTTGTCTCAGGGAGAAAAATCTCATCAGTTCTGGGCTTGAACATTAAGGTCAGGTTCAATGTAAGAGGTGGAAATGTGAAGCCTAGTAGACGGGAGATGATCATCATGTTTTTCTCCAAAGAGAAGCTAACGTCTCCTCCTGACATGTAGAAAGTTCTCCTCTTTGAGTCATCGGTATGGCTGATTGTTAGATTTGACATTTTAAACACCTGCCAGTTTGTCCCATTTCAGAAAAGAAGAAGAAAATTTCCATCGATAAGACATCAGGTGTGTCTGATTTATACCTGGGGTCACTGTCTCTGCCCCCTCTGTCTGTCCTCAGACCAGTGTTCCCTGTGTGGATAGCGTTATGTTAGATGTGGATCGTCTAGGTGTCGGTCAGGCACCTGGCAGCCAGAGGGCGCCCCTTACTGACAGCAACCAGCCATCCATCAGCCTGGAGCCACTCAGCCCCACCCATTCTGAGGCCACGCCCAGAACACCTGCCGATATCACTATCGCTGTGACCAGTAAGTGACACCACAACAGCTTAAAGACAACATCTGTAATGATAATTCACTGCAAATAAATGTAAAAGACAACTTGGTGTTGATGTAGAGCCATTTGTAACAAGTTTACAGTAACAACCAAGTTTACACTGTAACTGAGACGTAACTCTGATGGATGTTCTTCTGTCTATCCAGGCGGCGGTCGCTTCTTCAACAGGAACACCATGTCTCCTCGCAGTGTCGTCTGTGAGATGGAGCTTCCAGATATACAGGCTTCGCTCGACCTCTACGATGACAACAAGTCCTGAGGCTGCCTGAGCCCTCCAGCAACAGCACCAGTCCAGCTGCTGAAAGATGGAGGCCCTTTGGACACAGGAAGTCTTCATATAGTGTTTCCTGTTTGGGGGGAGGGGTCGAATCTGATCTTTAACCATCATTTATTCTACCAGATTTTCTACAAACTGAACACATCCGGGTCTGAATCTAGGTCTCGATCCTGGTCTGGATCCCATTCTCGAATTAGACGGGCGGTTCTCGTGTTTGTTTGTTTTTTCCTAGTAGAGGGAAACTACAAATGTGGACGCAAACAAATCAGCGTGAACTAAACCAGAGCACTTGACCCCAGACTTCCTGTCCACGTTTCTGTATTCAGTCCTAGCCCTGGCTGACTGATAGTGACATCATTAACAGACTCCTGAACCCTCTATAGACCTGGACCTGGACCAGAACTACTTCTTGTTTGAAAATGCTGAATGAGATCTTTAGTCCTCTGCGTTCCTGGACAGAACATGAGCCAGACGAAAGCCTGGACCCAGATCTGGACCTGAACACTAGACCTGGCCTAAACAATCATGTGGACTTTAATAGTGGTAACTATTAACTCCCTGTAGTAAAAAAAATAATTAAAGAAAAGAAATTTAATAATAAGCCAGTTTGTCTGTAGATCGAGATGTTCCATTAAAGGACCAGTCCACCACTCCAGGAAACCTCCCAGTGGAATGGGTGTGGCGTTCCTCAGGAAACCCTTCTGGGTCTACTGACCTCGGATTGCAGCATTTTCATAAACCTCATGTTTCCGTCTCAGAGATGGATAAAGACGAGGAATGTGATTAAATCCAACCCATGATGTTAGCATAGCTGAGCACAGAGGCTGAACTCTTAGCCTATGTGTATAATGTGTATTAAACAGTTTCTGAATTACCCATTGTGTTATAATAATATTAATAATAATCAGTATATAAACAGCATAATACAATCTGTAACCTGACTGACTGATCAGTATTATCTCTGGAGTGACCTGAAGTACTGCAGGATGCTCAGCTGCTAGCTGTCCCTCTGTCTTTGTCTCTTTGTTTCATGATGGTGATGAAGAAGGACGTGGCGCTTTTAGTTCACTGTGTCTGTACTGCCTCAGCATTAATGTCATTAAAGTGTCTTCATCATGCAAAGTTTGTTTCTTTATCACCAACCGAACCAACCTGAAGAACCTGCCGAAGAGAGTAATCTACATAAAAAACAGGGTGTATATTTTTAAAAAGCCATATTATTGGTCAGATAATGTCATTATAAATGCTCCAACAGCACAAACATGGTCCAGACGTCCAGTCTGGGGATGAAAATCAGCCAAGGTAAACCCTCAACCTGTCAGTCAGCAAGGCCACGCCCCTAATATTGCCTTTATACAGGTGGGTTCTAAAAATGTACTCAGGTAACTACATAATGAAAGGACATTAAACATGATCACAAATTAAGAAAGACATGCAAGAGTAGTAAATGTTCCAGTGACATTAGAGAAACAGCTTAATGTTGTTTTTTGTTGTTGGAGGGTTTGGGTTAGGAGGGTTAAGGAGCAAAGGTAAGCAGACAGTCCGTGCAGCTGAGCCTGGACATAGAC
>VUQR01035289.1:56303-86518 GCA_015108515.1 Hemichromis elongatus | reverse complement strand
AGCAGACTGCGCTCACATCCCCGCACATCTCGCGCAATAACACGACAGCCCCGCTGACATTAAAGCGGTAACCGGGGCAGGGACAGAGGGTTCCTGGAGCTCAGTAATAACCTGTTATCACCCTCAGCTGGCGTAAATTTAACGCGCTGTCAGACGCGATACAAGCTAGCTGCTGCGCAATCGCCTGGGAAATTAGGAAAAACGCTTTGTTACGTTTTAAAACCAAGACCCCAACACTCCTGGATTAGTTCACATTTACTCTACTTGGTGAGGTTGAAACGAAATATACGTTTCAGCGACGTAAAGACCAGAAAACCGGTGGATGACCCTGCTTCATCTCCGGTCCTTTAATGTATTTCGTGCAGAAAATAAAGCCGCTCTGCGACAAACGCCAGCTTTTCTTACCTTTGAAGTGTCCGCGGCTGTTTTATCGTGCCGCTCTCTCTCAATTAACGACGACCGAGCTCCGTGATACTTAGAAATAAATAGATAAGGGTGCCATTTATCTCTTCATTGCGGTCCCGTCGTAGCGACTCCAGACGGAGAGCTGCGCACGCAGCATCGTCAGCGGGTCTCTCCTCCCCCACCTCCCCCACCTCCAGCAAGAACAAAAAACAAAACAAACAAACAAATCAATACTTAAAGTAAAAAAAAATTAAAAAAAATCGTAAAATAATAATAAATAATTAACTAACAATTAATATATCATTAATAATTCGTACTAATAAACATATCCTAATTTTTTTTATGTTTATTTACAGTGGGGGTTACAGGTTACAGTGCTCCAGTATAAACAAACAGTAACAAAGACAGATAATACACTAAGTAAGAAACAGCACAATACATACATGCATATATATATATATAGATAGATAGATGGATAGATAGATAGATAGATAGACAGATATAGATATAGATATAGATATATAGATATATATACACATAAAAGTCACTTATTAATAAATAGCTGAATAAAAGAAGAACATGTGCAAAAAGGGTGTAGCTATTGCAGTAAACAGTGTGTTAAGTGGATGAGTTGTACAAAGAGATGGTCACAGGCAGGAATGATTTCCTGTGTCGTTTAGTGATGATGTTGGGTAATCTCAGTCTCTCACTGAACGTGCTCCTGTGACTGACCAGCATGTCATGGAGTGGGTGGGAGGTATAAAATACTAAATATAATAAATAAATAAATGAATTAATAAATTGATGTAATTTTTATGTTTTATGCTTAAATACTGTGTTCCTGTAATTTCCCAGATAACACACATGTACAATAAACAATATTAAATACTTTTTAATGACTAAAATCACAGTTACATGTCGGAAAAATTACAAAAAATGCAACAAAAATAATCAGTGTTCCAAAAAAATCTTCCAGTTTTACACAAAAAAGGTTTGTACAGACATCTTTGTCTGAGTGAAAGTATGAAGTTGTCAGATAATTTCCTAACATTTTCTAATCTTCTCTAATTGAAAGCGCATCTATAAGACTCAGAATCAGGCACAATGCCTATATTGTAACGGATAAGCACAAATTTTCATCCAGCTTATGGTGCTCAAAACAAAGAACAACAAACTAAACCATATATTGAAATATGATACTAGGAATACCCAGTTAATACATTCCTAATTAAATGAGTCCACTTTACTTTTTACTGGAAAATTCTGGGGAACGAGCAGGAAATGTAGGCGAGTACATGCCTCACAATATACAGAGAGCACTTCAATAATAAGAGAAGAAAAACAGCAAATAAAGACATGACTGAATGTGTGGTGTCTTAATCATAAACCTACAAAATACCGTGGCTTGTTCATGAACCCACACTATCTTCCCGTAGATGCAATTTAGGAGCCAAATAGGAAGAGCAGCATGTTTTCTGAATACTGACAGGCTTGTGTTTTATCCTTTCTTTTAGCTCCAGACAGTATTCGCCTGCTGACTGGCTGATGACAGAATCCAAGGAGAATGGAGTTTGGCAGCTGTAGATGAATCTGGTAGTGACAGGCCTGGGTGAACAGGATCCCCTGGGTCTCCATATCAGTCCTAGCCAGCCTCGGGCTCTGCCTTAGGGCCCCAGGGCCTCTCATTGTTCCGCAGGGATGTTGTTTAATGCACTTTAATGAGCCTCACAATGTACCCTGGTGGCATGATGGTGACTTTGGTGTGGTTACCTCCTCGATGTGCCCCCCCCTCTGTCTGCAGTCAGTGTTACTCACATGAGATGAATGTGTTGTTCACATGCTGTAGCTCTCCTATCAGTACCAAAGCTGGAGCAATGAGAGTTTGGCATCTGAAGGAAATCACTTTGGGGATTTTTCTTCAAGTTTCTGTGTAGATCATACTAGAAAAACGTCGCATCAAACATTATTACCTCATTACAATTATTCACTATTATAAACCCAAACAAAGGCTCGATATGTATTTAAAAATTATCTGCCTACAGTGGTTGCAGTTATATACATACTATACCTACAAGTCACAACAAGTCATCTGCTGTCCAAGCGCTGATTGTGAAAAAGGCGTTCTTCTCCATTATGACTGTTTTCACATATTTGGCAGAGCAATAAAAGGAGTATGACATGCTAGTAACTGCAGCCAAGCTCTTTACTTTCACCAGGCAATCGGTGCCCAGTCTAGGGTTCAAATGAAATTATGATACTGCGTTTGTGTCTGTTTTTGTAGGTATTTGGCTATTTAGACTGAAGGATAATGAGTCTGCAACAAATACAGATGTGCAGCCATAAAAAAAAAAGTCCAAAATACATAGGGGGCAGCTGGATGCTGAGGATGTTATGCATGGGCAAAATGCCGATTGGTTGAAAGGTTGGTGTGGACAAGAAAGCATCAGGGGAAAAAACAAACAAACAATTGTTACAGATCAAGAAAGCAGCACAAGATGATGCTGGTGAGATTAAAATGTTTCATTTCAGTGCAAGGAAGTTCTCCAGGGCAGGGTCTAAACCAGGGGTCCCCAATCCCAGTCCTTGAGGGCTGGTGTCCCTGCAGGTTTTAGATCTCACCCTGGTTCAACACACCTGAATCACATGATTAGTTCATTACCAGGCCTCTGGAGAACTTCAGGACATGTTGAGGAGGTAATTTATCCATTTAAATCAGCTGCGATGGATCAAGGACACCAGCCCTCAAGGACTGGGATTGGGGACCCCTGGTCTAAACGAAAAGCACCGACAGCAGCACAAACACAAACAAGACTAGCCTGCATTTCTGGGTACTGCAAATATTTTGACTGCAAAGTAGTTGATGGTTCTGAAGTTTTTTTTATAGAACCAAAGCACAGTCACTTTAGGGTTAGGATTCACATGGATTTTGAGGTCAGTTCAAAAATAGATGAGACTTCACTTGAAATATTCTACTTCCTAAAAACTTCCCAGTTTAGGATTAGTTAAAATATGCTTTTCTAAAAAAACAAACAAAAAAAACCTATAATTCTATTTAGTTGGGCAGTTGAGCATGTGAGCATAAGAAGACTGGTTCATTTTTGGAGCTATTGAGGAACTGCAGTTTATGGCATGTCCAAATTACCATAATTTTTCCACCATAAAATCTGAAAATTGATCAAAGAAAGAATTAAAGGGTTGATGTAGCTTCCAGGTACAAAAAGTGAACGTCATGTCTAGTTTCCAGACACACAGACTGTAAAACCCCTCGACTCAAGATTTCATAATAGGACTTCAGTAACCACTGGGTGACATCACGGTAGCTATGCCCATCTTTTACAGTGTTTATGCACTAGATGTATTCAGACATAATGCACAAATAATCATCTACATAACAAATAAACGCTTTTGTGGAAAAGTTATGCAAACCTGACTGCTTTATGAACCAGGTTAATAAACATGTACAAACGTAATGAAGATAAAGAGGAGACAAGAAGGAAATTTAAAACTACTGGTAGCTGCTTACAGCTTACATTTGCACAGTTGGTGCAGTGCTTACAACTGGAGTGCTTCAGCTCCTATCTGATCACACCTTTACACAGATCTATTTTACAGCAGGGCATTTAGTTTTACTACTCAATAAAACCACAAATATTTACAGTGTAAACTGCAAAAAGTCACTTTGAAATAATCTATTTGTATGAAATGAATTAGAAACACAAGAAACTATCAGGCCAGCGGCTTCCTTTTTTGTCTCTGATGTGTGCTTTAATCTTCACACAGTCTCTTACATTTGCAGGATGCTGTAAATCTGTGTTCATTCTTTTGGAGGTCTTTACTTGCCTTTGTCCTCTCTCTTCATAATTAGACAAAGAAAAAAAAAAAGAAGCATTCTGGCATTTTGTTTTATAGCCGTGTACTGTGTCTGCTGTACTGTCTGTAGAACCAGAGGGCAAATAATGACACAAAGCCTGATGTTCAGCATAAAGACAATGAGAGATCTCAGACTTTAGTCAGACATAAAAGCTCGAAGATCAGTTCTTCATGGAAAGATGCTGTCTAACCAAAAAAATTGTCTTATTCTGCTCATGCTATTCAGTGAAATTGTGACGCAGCCCACACATTTCCCTTGAGAACAAAAATACTTGATTTCTCCCCACACCAGTCACTCCAAGCCATTGTGTCTCCAGTATTAATCGAGGTTGTGGTCAGCGTGCCCTTCGATGGGCACCCAAACAGTCCAAGGCTTTGTTTACCTTTTTTTTTTTAATCCTTCAATCACAATCTCAGCTCAGCTGATGAGCAGCGACCGAGAACAAGGTGTTTTTGTCCATCACGAGCCCGTCTGACATTAGCCAGAGCAACAAAGGAACTTAAAGCAGTGAGTGTGGAGTTGGCTCATGACCATAGAAGTGACAAAACATATGGAGACATGGCTTGTTAGTAACTGCAGCTAAGAGCTGAATCTGTCATACATAGGGAAACGTGCAGACCCATTCAGATGTTTAAAATAATCACAGCTGGGACACAAAGAGGCCTACTTGAAATTTACACTCAATTTGCATTGAATTACCCAGAGGACATCCTGCTGTGGACTCAGCTGAAGAACTCCCTCTAGTGTTCATCTCAAATAAACTACTAAAATGCACTACCAGGCTAGGCACTTGGTTATTCATCTCACAGGCCTCTGGTCACTTATTTTGGGATTTTTTTTAAAAGAATGACATAAATTGACTTTGATTTAATTCTGTCTACAGAGTCAAAAGTCAAATCTGATTAGAATAAATCTGATTTGACTTGACACATGAAAGAACATAACATAGTGGAGCTGACGCAAGAGGATAAGACGAGAAACACTGAGGGAACAAATTAAACTCAAAAAACAAGATTTAATTATAACAAGAGCCATCCATCTATCAGTCAGACAGCTGGGATAGAGCCTATCCCAGCTGTCTGAGGGCGAGAGGTCACCAGTCTATCGCAGGCCTAACACAGAAAGACAAACAACAAAATGTCCAAGAAATATAAAGATTAGTAAACAAAACTAAGAACAGCAAAAAACCCGAAAGGTTCAAAACTTAAAATCAAACCTGTGATCATGACAAATCTGTGCCGCTTTATTATTTAGTATGCAACAAAATAAAGCTACTATTCAGTTCTTCATCATCAACATCCTGGTCCAGTAACATTCTTTCCCACCTTCTAGAAGCCAATCAGCTTCAGTTTTATGTGTATTAAATGTGTCTTGTTGTTATTCTGCTTTTCATACTTCCATTCCTGCTCCACCTCATCTGGGTCACTCAAAGACACCTCGAGGTCTCTGCCTGCTTTACCACCAGCTTCTAGGCTCCAGGGATTCAGTCCTATTTCCTTGATGGGACAAGTTTTTTCCTCAGACTGAAAAGGACAATAGTGCTTTATTTCTTGATATAACAAAACAACACTGATAAGCATTTATTTTTTGATGTTTTAACTGTCTGTATTATCTGAAACTATTTCTGTTCTCATTCTTCAAATTACATAAGAAGCTCTGATCAGATCCTCTTTACCGGCAATTCTGAATCAAAGGAAGCTGGAAAAAGCTCCCTATTACTGAAATAAGCTACTTTTAAATATCATCTCCCTGCCATCACTTTTCTTTTTCAAGCATGCTTTGTCATTTTGCTTCCTTTATTTCTATTCAATTCAATTCAATTAAATTATATAGCGCCAGATCACAACAACAGTCGCCTCAAGGCGCTTTATATTGTACAATAGTACATACAGAGAAAACCCAACAATCATATGAGCAAGCACTTTGGCGACAGCGGGAAGGAAAAACTCCCTTTTAACAGGAAGAAACCTCCAGAAGAACCAGGCTCAGGGAGGGGCGGCCATCTTTTACGACCGGTTGGGGTGAGAGAAGAAAAGAACGGGATAAAGACATGCTGTGGAAGAGAGGCATAAATTAGTAGCAGGTACAATTCAATGCAGAGAGGTCTGTTAATACAGTGAGTGAGAAAGGTGACTGGAAAGGAAAAACTCAGTGCATCATGGGAATCAGCCTACGTCTACTGCAGCATAACTAAGGGAGGATTCAGGGTCACCTGGTCCAGCCCTAACTATATGATTTGGCAAAAAGGAAAGTTTTAAGCCTAATCTTAAAAGTAGAGATAGTGTCTGTCTCCCGAATCCAAACTGGAAGCTGGTTCCATAGAAGAGGGGCCTGAAAACTGAAGGCTCTCCCTCCCATTCTACTTTTAAATACTCTAGGAACAACAAGTAAGCCTGCATTAATTAATTTAATAGATTTGTTAAATTTATTGCTTTGTCAAAGGCTGTAATTTTTTTCTTTTCATCTTGTTTTGAGACGTTTTTCATGTTTTCATGCCAACCTTCATTTCTTTATATTTTGCTTCCAAGGACACAGACTTTCTTTTAATTTTTTAAAGGCGACTTGAGCAATAGTTCTCCAGGATTGCTGAAGGTCTTTACAGGTTTTTCTTTGGACATTGGATTATTTCTCCACTTATTTTCAGTACACTTCTTGCACTTGACCAGTTTCAGAGTCCTTCTGCTGTTTGCTGAAGACTGAGTCTGAGTGACGAAACCAGATTTTTATTGGTTCAAATTCAGGACAGAAGGTGGAGATATATGTAAATGAAATGGTAAATGGCCTGTATTTGTATAGCACTTTACTTAGCCTCTATGGACCCCAAAGCGCTTTACACTGCATACAGTCATCCACCCATTCACACGTCATCATGATGATGGCAAGCTACATTGTAGCCACAGCTGCCCTGGGGCACACTGCCAGAGGCAAGGCAGCCGGACACTGGTGCCACCAGGCCCCTCTGACCACCACCACTAGGGAACGGGTGAAATATCTTGCCCAAGGACACAATGACCGAGACTGTCGGAACCAGGGCTCGAACCAGCAACCTTCCGATTACAAGACGAACTGCCAAGTCTTTTTTAGACACGATCGCCCAGTTGTAAAATATAGCCTTGTCATTCTTTGAGACCTCATGAAGTCAGGACCAGGACCCTGATCTGAAGCCTTCAGAACATGGATTACCTGCTGAATCAAGTGAGCTCATATTGGTGCCTTACACTGCAGTTAAGAAACAAAGGCAAACATAGCAAAAAAACATAAAGTATATGTATGAGCTCAAAGTCACGATCCTCTAAAATATGCATTTGATTTTAAAAGCCAAACATGTGTTTTGGATATGAAGACAGTTAGACAGTGTTATAGTCCTTTTCAAACTTGAATACTCTCCAAATGTGCATGCACATAATTTTTTAATATACGTGATTTATATTGTCCTTTCCTCAAACTAATTATTCCATCCTGTCAAAGCAAAGCCAAATTTTTGTTTCAGACTCATGCTGCTGTGGGAATAACCTCATCTAAGGATTTAAAGCCAAACACTGCAGTGCTTTTTCTTAAAACTTTTATAACAAAATGTATTTGTCTTCACTTCAGTTAGATAAAAAGCCATTTGTCCTACATGGGTGTTATGAACTGTCAGAAGTGCTGGAGGCATTTAAAAAAAAACTTTGAGTGGATCTGAAAAAGTTTGTTCAACAAGATTTATTATTAACAGATTAATAGTAGAGCTGAATAAACAGTTTAAGATTTAAAATAGATAATTACTATTACACTAATTTGTGTAAAACCAAGATAGTACAAGTCTACAATTGTTAACATTATGAAATAGCTAATCAAAGTTACTTAAACACACCGTATGAAAAATCAAATCACCTAGCCAAAATTTATACACACAAAAAGGTAGAAAAAAATTGTGAGCTAAGAGCATGTTTAGGAACTTTAAATAAACAGTTAAATAAAAATAGGGTTAATCTTGTGGATAAGCAACCGACACAAGCAATAAAAAGAAGTGTATGAATCGTAATAGATAATCAAATGCGCAGATGGCAACTAATCTCAGAGTAGTGAAAGAAAATCCGATGGCAGCTTGACTAGCATACTAGTCTCCCAACAGTGTCCCTAAAAGACCAGAGATTTGTCCAAAATGCCCATGTGTAAACAACCAGCTGCAGGTCTCATAGCTCACCCACCTTAGGGCTTTGCTAATGGTACATGAGCATAACCATCATAGACTGGTGTTACAGATTCCAGTAGTAGAAGCAAGCTTGGGGCTACAGATGGCAGTAATTTAAAAGATGGATGTAAACAGGGGAAGCGCTTTATGACTGCCTTGTTTAAAATGCAAGAAGAGGATTTAATTTTGGTAGGATTTTACATTTGTGTCTTTTTAGATATTACTAATAAGATAGAAATAGATGCCTTGCTTGCCCTGACAGAAAGTATGGTTGAAAGCTAACAATTAGCTAAAAATGAGCTAAAACTGTAACTAAACTAGAAAAAAATAAATTAAAAAAATGATAGCATAATGGATAAAAAAGTTGAACCATTTCCCTAAAAATAATGCTAAAATATTCAAATGTATTAGGTTTAAATATGACTAGCAGCTGATATTTTTGGCTAACATTGAAGAGGAGTTAATTTTTAGCTAAACAATAGAAAATCAGTTAAAATATATAGCTAACAATACATAAAATTACAAAATATTTAAGATGTAAAAACCTTTATTTTTTCAGATCCTTGGAGAATTCTTTGCCATGATGTTCCACGTTAAACTTCCAGTGATGCATATGAGAGAGTGTGAGAACAATAACACCAAATTCATCACACCACATTTGCACCTTAGACCTTGTAACGCTAACAAGTCACATGACACCAGGGAGGGAAAATGGCTAATTGGGCAAAATTCGGACATTTTCCCTCAGGGAGTGTTCTCACCTTTGTTGTCATCAGTGTAGAAATTAATGGCAGTATGTTGAGTTATTTTAAGGCGACAGCAAATTTACACTGTTGTACAAGCTGTACACTGACTACTTTACATTATATCAAAGCGTCATACATACATACAAAGAATAGCTACAATATTTAATTATAAATAGTAAGCTGACCATAATGACTAAGTGCACATCACAAAAGCAAAGTAGAATAGAAATTTGTTATTTTCAAAATATCTCAGCATGGTGTATTAATGGCGAAGGGGCTCGTGAGTCTATCAGAGAGAACTGTAAGAGTACAACACATGAAGAAAGGTTGGTATTTTGATCTGAAGAAGCCAGAAATAAAAAAAAAAAACATGAGACATTTTCAAAGCAGTCACATTTATTTATCTTTTTATACACATTTGCTAAGCAGCCTGTTGTGCTAGCAGTTGGCTTTGATAGGATTTGCTATGGGATTTCAAGAACGCTTACTAAAAAATAAATACAAGACAAAGTGTTCCACAGCTCAAAAATATACAAAGGTCTGAAATTAATGTAAACTTTAAAAACATTTTTTTTATTTTACATAAGAAACAATGCAACAACCTTTGTAACAATTCTAAAACGTTATTTAATTTACAAGTTTGTACAAAAAAAACCCCTAAAACCTTCAGTACTGTATACAGAGGTTGGTGTGTATCTAGATGAAATGCATCTAGTACCGTAAGTTTAGTTCTTTATTATTGGTTTGTGTTTTCAAGAACATTTCAGTCAAGTAAACGAGAGGAGAACAAAAGTTCAATGCCACTACATGTTTTTATCCTTTGGTAGAAGCATTTATGTACTCCCCTCCTAAAGCATCCTCGGGGTGTGAATATTATTCAAGGAAACAGCTGCATGTACAGATCTATAAATATCTCCAGGTACAGCAAGAGACAAAATAAAACTTCACAAACATCACTTTGTCAGTGCAGAACAAACAAGTTGGAATGAAGGTTCACAGACTTAACTCATTGTGTACCCTGTTCTATAGTGTTATTAACATGAAAATGAAAAGGGTGTTGACAGCATACCTCTATAAGGAAGAGCAAGGTTTCTGCCAGTTTTGCATAATGCTTGAGTACCATCACTCCAATAAGCTCCATGTACTTATAAAATTATGGTGAATACATGGGACTAAAATATCCCAGGGTTACAACCAAAACCTTACATTTATATTATTGGCGTTTAATTACATTTTTTAATTAAATTTAATAATTAAGTTTCCAATTTGTCTCTGCAACCAGTGTCTCATATAGGTTCTCTTAAGAATGAAATAAGTATCTGAATAAAATCTGTTTGTAAAGGCTCCAGCACTTCATTGCATATTTTTTGATCAAAAGTTTTTGTGTATGTTATAAAAATAAATATATTTAGATTGTTTTGAGACAGAAAATATAGAAGTTATGTATTTTTTTTGAAGATCGAGGGGCAGAAAATGCCAAATCCAGACATTTCTCTTTTCAAGAGACTTAATAACCTGGCTCCATATTTAACCATACAATCAAAAATCTCACAAAAACACTCAACTTGCTGTGACTTCAGCTGCTTCACCACATATTTTCTCCTGTTGGATAAAATAAGGCATATTTGATCCTCTGAGTACGTTCCACTTGCCTCTTTCGACAATGCATAAACACATCAAGTCAGCAAACCAGAAATGACCATTGGTAAGTTTTTCTTTATGACTTCCGCGTTCTCTTCCAGCTCTCCGAGTTCCCTGCCTCAAACTTTTGATCACTTTTTCATGTCCCATGTTAACACCTGCTCCTTTCTTGTCTCACGAGATTGTCAAGTTAGTGCTCGGCTTTGACGCTTCCTGTCTCACCAGGAATTACGTCTTCCATTTCTCGCAATATGTACAGTATGTTAAAATATTCTAACGATAAGCTTTGATATAATTTAGTATATGATTTAAGACGAACTGAGTAAAATATACATTGTATCAGTTCTGTTTCAGGGAAATATGAATAGGGACTGAATGTTCACATTTGTTAATTCTGATGTTCATTTTGAGGGTATTAAAATAATTTGATGTAACTGGCTTGAGGAAATGTACAAGCTGTCTGTCTAATTGTATTCACAGAATACATACAGATATTAAAACAGTTCAACTTCTCTTGCTTATTTGTTGGGTTGGGTCTACATGACTTTGGGAAATGTGCCTTAAACTTACTAAAGAGGGCCTATTAAGCTCATTTCCAGCGCCATACTTTTATTTGCGGACCCTAGAGTAACTTAGAGCAATTGATAATGCTTATTTATTTTATATGGGATGTTACAGAATCTCGTTTTAGGTTAAAAAAGATGACTTTTACATGCACTGACCTCATTATTACACCTTGAACTCTGGCCATGTGTTGCTACGAGCATCACATGTATCACAGAAAATAAGGGAAAGCAAAATAGGTCCCCTTTTAAATTTAGAACTGAGAAGATTTTTCAGTTTGTAAATCATATTTTTCCACGTAATGCAGATGCAAAACAATCAAGTTTCTAGTGCCAACTGTTCATTTCATAAAGGTGTTTTCTTAGAAATGCAGTCTGTATAAAACACAGGTAAAATTCAGCATCAATTACTAGATTTATGATTTTCTTTAAAAAATGTTCATGTTCAGCTAATTGCCTCTCCTCATTCTGGTCCATCTTTTGTTTGTTTGTTTGTTTATTTGCTGTAAACTGATAAAATGATTTAATTATTGCTATTTTTTCTACGTGGAGCCTTGCGATGAGCGGTCGTCATGAGGGCTCCCGTCCGAGTTCTCCGTCTCCCCCTCAGAGATGGCCTGCATGGGCGTTGAGTACAGCCTGCTGCGCATGCTGTAGCGGCTGCTGTTGGCAGGTGGTGGGATCCTGGAGCGTCCCTGCCTGGAGGCCGCAGATGTATTGAAGGATTTCGGAGAAAAGCCCTCTGTGTTGGTTTTCAAGTAGGGGCTGGAAAGGTGGTCTTGTCCTGACTGGGGCTGCTGTTGAGGGATGGTGCTGTCATCGGGGTGTCTGGGTGACTCCATTAGAGTGTCTCCAGGTGATTTAGGAGTGATGGGACTCTTGAGGATCTCTGTAGCTGACATGCGGTAACTAGTGTCGGAGCGGCTTCCTTTTTTAAGCAGCAGTAGTTTGAACTCCTCGTTGGAGGTGGTAGACTTTTTTGCGTTCCTGTAGATTGGACCGGGGACTCTGTGCAGGCCAGGTGGGGTCACGGCGGAGGAAGGGGATGCCACAGAGATAGGGGAGCTCGCAGTGCTGTTAGGTGGCGTGTTCCCCGAGGCGCCACCGAGGCGGCTCCTCACACCCAACTCCGTGGAGTCTTTTCTCCCCAACACTTTCCTTTTAGACCTGAATAAGACCAAATTAATTAAATAATTTCTGTAAACTTTGAGCATACACACACAGACTCCTATCTAAGACACTAACCTGTGTATCATGGCAAAGAGATCCTCAGTGGTGCGAGATTTAGTGGGGGACAGAAACACGGTGTCATCCTCTGGCCTTGACTCATCATGAACTGAGGACACAGTGCTGTCACTGAGACTGGAGTCTGTTAACAGGAACATTTCACACATATTAATATACTGCATCCTGTATATTCCACACTGACCATCCATTTAGCAATTTTCTATAATTTGTTTTGTTCAAAAAGCTCATTCAATTATTAATTAAGTTTCTGCAGCTAAAATGAACTGCTTGTTTGTTTTTTTTAAGTAAAATTACAGAAGGAGATTCATTTTACATACATAAAAAAGCATTTCAGCGCCCTTAAAATGTATCTTGTACCTCCTACTCTTGTGCCTCCATCCGGAAAACAACTTTTATTCACAATTTACAAGCTCTGTGATCCTTTACAGGGGTCAGCAATTTATTGAGCCATAAATCCTATTTCACAAAATTTTCCCACAATTGGAAGAACTTAGGAACAGAAACAGGCAGAATTGACCATCCACCCGTCTTATTAAACTTTTATCCAGCTTACAGTCTCAGTGGGGCTGCAGTCTACCCCAGCAGTCACAGAGCAAAGTGAAGGCTACATCATTTTACCCTGAGCAGGTTGCCAGTCCATCAAACCCAAACACACACACCTTTGCATTGTGGGAGGAATTCCAGACAGGCACAGAGAAAACATGCAAACTCCACACATAGATGACAGACCTTATTGCTGGGACGGTGCTAATGACTAGGACAGATGTTACAGAGGCAACAAGCAGGGGAAAAGGTGGCATTGAGTACAAATTGGGGTTAAGGAGGGGATCACAAGGACATTAAGTCGTTACCTTTACTAAAATAGTCCTCCATGTCTGGCATGGACTCCTCCTTGCTGTCCTGTGAGGTACTTTCGGAGGAATCACCTGATGAATCCATTTCTTTGCTGTCTTCATTGCTAATTGGACTCCTTCGCGGCATCTCCGACTGACTGTCAGTAGCAGGCACTTTATCCAGACTGCTGGGTCTACTGGGGGAACTGTGTAGGACAGGAGGAGGAGGAGGAGGATACGCCTCTTCTTCTTCAGACTGCTGTTGCTCTAAAGTCTGTGAGCTGAAGTCTCCGAGGCAGGCAGGTGTTTCTGGCAACTCTCTACAGGTCTCTGTTTCTTCACTTGTGGTTTGTTCGGGGACTTGTGGACCTTTCTGGTCCAAACATGAGTCTGACTGAAGTGTGATAGTTGTCACACACTTTGCAGGAGCCTCTCGCTCCGGCTCGTTCCTCGTCTCACTCTCACATTCTGACCTCCTGCTTGTACGCTCTTCATTTGAGGTAAACACACATGACTCTGTTGAGGATGGGTGAAGATGATGATGGTGTGAGTTGTACAGCACGGGACTCTTAAGCTCTAAAGATTTACTAGCGGAAAGTTTGCTGGGTGAGTTCACAGTGGGATACTGGAATTTGGAAGCTGTGTGATTTTCGTGCTGCTCCTTACTAATCGATCGGAGCTGTACTGAGTTCAGCACCTTGGGTGTAATGGACAGGCAATGGGCGTTGAATACCTCTGGGTTGTGAGGTACTATAGGTTTGGCTAACAGTGCTGCTTTCTGTTTGTTTTGGTGAAGGATTTGCATCTGGGTCTTGTAAGCTGTGGCCTTGTTGTTGACGCTATGAAGGGCACTTAAGTCGAGATGAGAGGGAGGGATAATTGGCAGCTCTAGATCCCTCTTTGAGGTTGCGCCATCCCTGGAGGACAGTGACTGAAGTGACAGTGATGAGAGAGAGGACTTCCTCTCTGGGACTTTGGGCTTCCTTTTACCACTTGATGGTGACAGTGGCCCAGGGAAAAAGGTGGAGGGAAATGAGGAGGTGGGTGTTTCTGACTGACTGGAGTAGCCGCTGGATGGGCTAGCCAGGCCTGCCAGCTTCTCTGGGGACGTGAGCTTGAAATCTCCCTCGACTGATGGAAGTGAAGGGGTGGTAGCTCTGGAGCCAGACTGGGACGTCTGCGACTCTGAGCTGTCCTGTGACTTGATGCATTCGATAACCGTCGTACCCGTAGCTGTGCTGGAGTTCGACAACGAACGGTAAGGATCTGTGGATTTCAAATCATTCAGGAGCCACAGATCTGCATAGTCGGACTGCAAAACGCCTTCATCCTTAAATGAATGTGTATCTGTGGAGCCTAAGTCTGGTAGATCAGCTGAGCCCTCAACTCCCCAGATTACCCGGGATTCTCTGACCATGGAGGAGTTTTCAGTGTGAGCTGGAGAGCCAGACAAGGCCAGCTGCAGTTTCTTCTCCTTTGCAGACAGAGGAAGTTGCTGCCCACATATAATCTTTGGTTCTTTCTTAACAGGGATGTTTCCCTCACTGCATATTTTCCTTAAGGAGGAGCTCCTCTTAGGTGGAGATGGCTTCACCTTTGGTTTTTTTAAGGAGAGGCAGCGTCTTCCCAGAGTCATGTGACCACTTGGGTCTGACAGGCCACAGTCAGTGCCTGAGGGTGCATAGTTATTATAAGTGAAGCTTCGGCTACCTTTCAGGCCGCAGTCAAAGTGCATGGAGGTGTAGTAACCTTCATTGTCCACAGAGTAGTGTGAGACAGTGTCTGCTTTCTCTGACGGTGGTTTGTCAGAGAAACTGCTCTCACAGGTAGCCATGCTGGTGAAGCTTGGGCAGCCCAGACTGCTCTCAGCCTCTCTGCTTGGCTCGGGGCTGAAGCCCTGTGACCCTGGAGGCTCCGGATTGGGGTAACTCCACTCCCCCTCGATTGGAGTGCTGACACCTACTTCCTCTAATATGTCCATAGCTGTGGAGGAGAAGGAGCCTGCTCTTTGGGTCCTGAGGCCCTGATAGTGGTCTAGCAAGAAGCCTGTCTGGTCATCGTTAGTGTGAGTGGCAGCGTTTAAAGAAAGCTCAGAGTCACAGTGGGAGGAGCCGGTCAGAGGTGGAGATGCAGCAGGAGGGATTGTTTCTGATGTCTGGGAGGGGCACGTGGAACTGCTCCCGCTCCAGTTCCCACTGGAGGACTGGTGGTCATCCTTGTGGTCTATCTGGCCTCCCAGCACTGCTGCAGCAGAGACAGAGTGCACAGGGCTGCTGAAGGTGTCCGAGCTAGATGAGATCTCACAGCTGCCCATGTCAGCTTTTCTAGGCAGGTGAGATCGGGTGCGCTCCATCCAGCTGCGCTCCGGACTCTGTGACAGCTGCTTGTACTTAAGGCTTCCTAGCTGGTGTTCAGACATGGCCTGATCATCAGTGCTCTCCTCTTCATCCTTCAGAGTCAAGTTCCTGGATCCAGTCAGAAACCCCTCATTGTCAAAGGGGGAAAGCTCCTCCTCATCGTCGCTGTCATTATGCCCGTTGTCCAACATCCGGCTGGTGTCTCGGGGCAGACTCCGAGAACGCAGGTGTGCGCCAACGGAGGCACTGAACATGGCGTCCGAGGTCTCAGGGAGGCAGGAGATGTTTCCTGCAGAATGTGAGAGGGAAAGGGAGATTCCCTGGCCTCTCTGGAGCCTGATCCTCCTTCGAGATGGTGCTCCTGAGATCAAAAAGTCTTCTGTCTGACAACCGGAGTCTCTGGTGTTGAGATGGCTGGCAAACTCCTGGCTGGAAGGAGTGATATCTGCACTGGCGTGAACAATCACTGTCCGCTCTCTGGAGCCAGGAGAGTCATCAGAATCTGTGAGAAGCAAGACGCACAAAAAACACAAGAATAAGAAATTCAAATGATCACTTTTTCTTCATGTATTTAAAGGCAACCTGTTCGATTTGGGAGATCTTTACACTTTTGCCCTTCCTGAGAGAACTTCCAAAGGATTTGTGTCTGTTATAATACTTGTCTTTATGTTCTGTCATATATAAACTGCGCTAATTGTGGATGCTCAAATCAAACATGGCCAAAGTTTCAAATAACAATATTAAGTATATATGTAGAAGTAATCCTTCTAAGTCAAACATGCTGGAAATACTCTGTTTTAGCCAGTTTTTCTATTCTTGGTTCATGATGATGTCACTGGGAAGGGATATGCCTATTAGGATAATTTCATCCATACAGTGGGAGGAGCTGTACAGCTTGTTTTGGACAGGATGAACTGAGGGCCTGCATTAAGGCCCAGAGAAAAATCAACAAGCATTATTTTGAACTGCGAATCATGCAAAGCTTCTCTAAGCGTAGTCCAAGAAAAAAAAAACATGGAGCTGGAAATGAGCAGTACGAGTCAGATGGGGGGGGAGTTCCACCCAACACGTTGCATCGTCCCATCTTATTTTCCATCATCTCTGCTGTTGATGGTCCAATGAAAATATTAGAGGGATAGTTAACCACAAAATACAGTTTGCACCACTGATAGAATGTACAATTCTTTCTACGCAGTAACCGTTGGTAGCTGTTTGGCAGAAAGAAAACAGTACCCATATGAAGTTTTTTTTTTTTTTTTTGGTGGTGGTGGTGGTGGTGGGGTAACCAGCTTATGAGTAAAGCATCACTGTATTCAAGAGAATACATACATATCTACAAGTCTAAATTGGGTATTGACTAAGTCTAAAAACAGCGATGAATAAATGTGTAGTAGGTAGGTGCTGTCTAAAATCCTGTCTTAAAATAAATGTTTTCCCTGTTATTAAAAGCTTCTGGTATTTTTTAAGATAGAGGAAGTTGTTTGCCAACCACAATTAAATGCAAAGCTAGGAAAAAACAAAACATCCTACTTAATACCGGATACCGGGCCGATTGTGTGGTGGGATTAGATGGCATTCAGCAAACATGAGAAACATTTAAACCCCACAACTATGGAAAGGTTATGAAAAATAAATGCTAACAAGGTCCCCGAGGTAAAATCAAGCAAGCATGTGACAGTAATTTAGGAGCAGTTTGGATTTATTTCTGGATAATTCAATCAATAATCAAGTAGTAGTAGAGTAAAAATCAGATAGTATTTCAGTAATTATTTGAGTTTTAAAAAAAATTTAGTTATAGTCATTTTGACTAACAGAGAGCAGTACTGGCCAATGTGAATTTGATTTTAGGATGACCGTTTTCTTTAAATGCCCCTCAAAAATACCTCATAATTGTAACAAATGTGCTTATGCACTGGCTATGCACTTAAATAGTGTTATAATCACTGAATTAGGTCCCCAACATGTAATTTAGCCTCTCAAATAGTTAACCATTTCTTGTTCTAGTGACTACATAAAACAATAGAGGAAAAACTAAATTGAATCAAGTTTTTATATATTGCATGTGTCAGTTTAAGGAACATACCTAAGTCTTGCTGCACCTGTCTGGGAACGCCGGCAACAGTCCTCCGTCTCCTCAGCTTCCGTCTCCTCTGAAGCAAAGACTGCGAGTGAACGAGCGAGCAACGCACACTAGCATCTCTGTCAAAGCCAACCCCTGCAATGGAGACAGCACATCTGAGGAATCTTTGTTTGGTGGCGACTGCAGAGATTCCTTCTTTAACTCTCACGCTGTCACATAAAGAAATATTTAAGGTAGCGCTTGGCCGTACCAAATTTAGGTGTTCCACAAAAATAGCAGTGAGGAGTGGAGCAAAGAGATCTGACAGAACTCATAGTAGTAAGTTATTTACTGCTTAATGTAATGACAAAGCAGTAATTGTAAGAAACTTACGTTAAGGACTAAAAACAAATGGCACTGATGATGGGTTTTGTACACATAAGAGAACTCCTGTTGTGCAGGGTTCTGATTTGCCTCTCCATGTGATTTACTGTCATGTGATTGCAGGTCAGATCTTTCAGCTCCATAGCGATTTCTGTGCTTTGCTTACAATGTGTATTTTTTACCCTCCACTGTCTCTGACTCAGCCGTACAGCTCTCCTTTTGAGTGAAAATGAGCGAGAGTAAATAACGTCAGGCTGGCCTTTTCAACAATCTGGACAGAACTAATCAGCATTCATGTCACTGCATCTCGCCTCTTTGCAACAGCAGGCACAAAGCGTCAAAGCATGAGAAACAAAGTTAACTGGGCACAAAGCATGACTTGCACATTGAGACTGACTGCAATAACATTAATTGTGGCTTGTTTAGCAGTCATTGAACTGCAACACTTCCTTATATCTTCCAGGTACTTCATTGTTTCAAGCAAATTAGACTGTGAACAAGAATGTTAGTATCATGAGGAAGAGCCAAAACAAAACATTGTTCATCTGACATTCTCCCTCATTCTTGTCAGACACAAAAACATTCACCACACCTTTCATGTTCAAGTGAGTGCATATGGGCAAACAGGTGTTTGTTACTAATGTTACCTCGCTACTCTGTTTCAACAGTTTAGCTTCTATTTTTGTTTGTAGTGTTAGCTAGCAATTCTGTACTTTGTTAGTATTTACTACTGTTTTCATATTCATGTAGATAACACCTGTTAAATAAAAACGTTAGGTTTAACTGCTCACCAACTTAAAAAAAAAAGGTCAACATATTAAACTCATATCATCTTGTTTTTGGATAGCATTAACTAATATTTTCAATTGTTAATCCATTTAGCCAAGAAGGATTACAGCTCTTTGCTAACAATTTAACTGTTAGGGTTACTACTTGTAATTTACTTGAATTTACCCATTTTTATAAATTATGCAGAACAATTAAAATTTTGTTGGCTAATTTATTTTGCTATTTCAGTCAATAACATTATCTAAAAATATAACAGCTACCCATACATTTACATTATTTACTACTGCTTTTCAGCTCTGTTACTTTCAGTCAGGTTAATAGTTTTGGTAACTTTTACTAACTTTTAACTAGATTTGCCAATTAGTAAATTGATTAGCTTAGCTTGCCAGCTCTAGCAGTCAGTGGAAACAGAGGGGAAGAGCCTAGCACTAGCAAATGTACAAATCAAACACTCCCATGACCTATAACGAATATTGGTACATGGAAAGTTCAGCATGTAGAACTACTGCTATAATGGCTAATTAGCCTGAAAAAGGAGGTGATTTGCTTATTTTAGCACGATTGAACAATAAGCTTGGCTTTGCTAAAATGTATATAAATTCAACTACCAGCAACTCCAAAGTTTATTAATGAAATTTTTATATCACTTTTTAATTATTTTGAGCAAAGGAAAAATGTAACTTTGCACTTTTATGGCAAGATTGGGGCCTTAAATTTCATTTATAGCATGTAGAAAATTACAAAATTATTTTTAAACACTTGTTTTGAAACATTTAAAAATACATTATATGAGCTGTGCTGTGTCATACTTTTTCACCTTCCAAAGTCAAGCAGGCTGGTTCCTTGTTTCAAGCCTTTATTCTAAACTTAACATAAGCGAGCTGTTGCTTTGTCACGTCAGTGGTAACAATATTCCTATTTAACACTAAAAGAAAAAAAGTTTATATGCAGAAAAAACCCCAGAAAGGTGGGTACAACCACTGATTACTGCACATCACACCTTCGTTCAGCCACAACAATCAGATTCAGTGATTTTAATTTACCGGTCACATTAATGGGGATGACACATGAGGTGATGACTTGGGAATTGCTTTTCATTCTCTCTTCTGGAGTGGGCAGCGGCAGAGCTTTAGACCAGTTAGTCTGCTTGTCCAGGGTGGAGGGGATGTTAGGGATGGGAAACTTAGACCGGTGACCTAGAGCCACCCCGTCAGAGTCGGGGTCAGAGGGCGCAGCCTGCAACAGATGGATATTTGCATGGTTAAATTGTTAAGGTTAGGCCAGTATTACATGAAATATGGTTTGACAGAGTTAGAAAATGACCAAACTCAGCTTCAGAAAGGGGAATGTGCTGATTAGAAAGTCAGGGATTAGACTGGTACTGTTCAAGTGTTTATCCAGGAAACAACTGAAGAGTAGATGTAGAGATTAGTGTCTTATTAATCTGCAGCCGTCAGTGCTCCCTGCTTGCAGGCGGAGCAGAGGTAAATCAATACACATGCCCTTCCAGCTGCTGAGTTTAATATTGGAGTGCAAAGAAACCATTAAGTAATGGAAATGAATAGCATGCTTCGGAAAAAGAGGGAGAATGGAAAGCACAAGAAGCATTCAAAGGATCTCTATGTAAAATAAGGTTCAGAAACCCGACTGTGTCCAAAACTCAGGCTGATAAAAAGTTTGACACACACATACTATAGAACAAATAAAATGATGCCTCTCTCACTCACAGGATATGACAAACAATCATTTCAATTCTTAGCTCATGCTCCAACAATCCAAAATATTTCCAAGGGTCTCCTTCATCAAAGCAAGTGTCCAGAAATCTCTGAGAGGAAATAATTCACAGCAGCATTCCTCAGTCAGACTTCCTCACAACCCCATGGGCCTCCTCAGACTCTACATTTCAAACTCTGCAGAGCCACTTGTCTTTATAGCTACACTCTAAATGAATTTCTTACCTTGAGATTCCAACACAGAGACACATGTGAAACTGGGAGTGATTCTCAGTTTCAACTGGTTCCCACCTCCACAACCCGACAACCTCCCACCCCCATTTAAAGGCAACCCTCGAGCTTTTGTGCTCCCTGTTCCCAGCAGACCAATGAGACCCTGACAAAACCCCGACCACAAAAGAAACCGGTTTCCTTGGAAACTTCTCGCAGCTAGGAGGAAAAAAAAAAAAATCAAAGGAAGACCATTTACAGCTGATTTGTTTCTAGCACGGTTTCAGGAGTGCCTGAGAGCAGGGATGAGCGGGCTGAGAGAAAGAGACGAGGAACTAGGCAAAAAGGAGGAAGAGTGGTCACGTACGGGATGAGAGGAAATAAAAAAAGAGTGGCAGAGTTTGAAGCTCATTCCTGCCTTGCGACGGGCATCAAGCACGATACTTGCTCAAAAAAAGAAAACAGAATAAAGAGAGAAACACGAGGCTGTCAGCTGTGCAGTGGGGAAACCACAGCACAGAGGGATCATGGGTAATCACAGGCGCAAGTTTGGAGAATCCGACCCTATCATTAGAGAAACCCAGGCTGCTGTGATTGCAGCCCACGTACACATTCCTCACATACTGCAAGCCCTTCACATGAACTCAAACAACAACAACAACAACAACAAAATGTAAACATCTGATGTGTGGGTGAAACTTTAAAGAGGTGCTCGCCTTCAGTATCGCCCCACCCTGTGAACCGGGTGGAGCAGGATGGCTACTACTGTCAGAGAAAGAGAGGGCATGCATTTAAAAAGAGATAAGAAGAGGTCAGTCAGGGCGGACAGGTGAAATAAGGTGTTAGGAGTAGCACTCGGGAGGAAGGGACCAGTACCTTTCTGCTCCAGGGAGAGAAGTGGCAACATTCGGTAGGGGAGGAGCGGGTGGATTCGAACTGAGTTACAGGGTGAAAAACAAACAAAAAAGGACAAAAACACATGACAGGAATAAACATGGAGATATTCAACACGAAAACATACAGACAAAACATTAGGAAGGAATATGAGGGCTGAAATATTTGGGTGAGGGCAGGCTGGTGAGCTGATGCTGAACATTTATTGCTGCGGCATCACTGTGATGAAATAAAAAATGAATGAAGCAACAGCGCACACACGTCACAAACACAGTCCTCTTTACCTGTGCTAACTGGGTTGTTGCATCTCTAAAATGCTTCTCTGGCTGCTTTCACAAGGGACAGAAATGTGAATGTGATTTAAAGAGCTACAGACAGGAGGGTAAATCTTCACCACACCTTCAAACCAATCACAGGAAATAAAAAACATACAAATATTATTTAAAGGTGAAGCACTATGCACATTTCCAACTACATTTTTTAAAGATTCTTGAAGCTGGTCGAGCAACAAAATGATCCTGATTTGTCTTATACTGTTTTAACTCCCTTCCCCTCCCTTTATCAAGTCAACGTTCTTCTGATTGGCTCCCCTTCTCTAACAGAAGGTTTGAACAGGTGTCACATGATGGTAATTTTATCAGATGCTGCTTGCTGCTCTTCATTACGCACAAGTTGTCTTTTAGCTTAAAGGCACTGAGAGACAACCGCCACGTTATAAGTTGCTGGTTTCACAGTAAAGACGCTATAGTTCACCTCCTGTTTAGACCTTTTTGTTTGTTTGGTTTTTAGTTGCTGTTTAGTTTTTCCTTTGACCTGCCAGTTGGGATCAGGCATGAATAATTTCTTGGCTAGTTTAGGAATAAATTGACCAAGAAAAGAAAATCTAAGTGAAACTTAGTAGTTTTGTAGCACGATAAGTGGACAGTAAACAACTATAGTAGGAGAAAATATGCGGCACATCTGAGTGATTTATGATAGGGAATGCAGTCGGAGGCTAACTACACAAGCAGAGCCTCATTTATGGTCACTGCATTGGTTGTTCAGTGAGTGTGTGCTATGATGTCATCACAGCCCAAAAAAACATTTATATTGTTGCTCGATTCTCCTGAACGAGACGTGTCTCAGTTCAGGAAGAAAGCTCTGCCTCAGTGCTGGTATAGACAGATTGGTTTCAATGTTTATTTATGATAACCTTGACTTTAAAAAATAAAACTTCAATATTTATATAAAATTAACAAATAATGCATATTTAAATATTGATTATAGCAACGAATACATGTAATTACGCTTTTTCTAAATGTTTGTACAGTTCTGGTTACAGAGTATCCAACTCATTTTCAGTGTGATTAATTTGTCAATAAAGAACCAAAAAGGCACAAAAAAAGTGTCGTAAAAAAAATTAAATATATTCCTGAAGACAAATGACAGTCTGGACTGTGACGGAGCTGACAGCGATTAACTTTCAGCTACAAAGCACTGAGTGAATCAATGTGAACAGAGATTAACTAAAACCAATCAGAGTGTGGACTAATGACAATGCTTCATTAGTTTATACTCTGGGAAAGAGAGGAGACTGACCTGAGGTCATATGAAGAGATCTGCTCTCACTGATGTCACCAAGAGCCAAGATTGGGAAAAAAAAACCCTGTCTGTGTTTGTCTGAGCTGATGGTTCACAATGATTACTTGTACACACGCTGACCTCGTTATTTAACACTATGGCCATGGGAGGTAAAAGCAGTGATCACCGATGTATGGTATATATGTCAGAAAATACATAAAAGCAGTTAGATTCCCTTTAAATTACAATAGACACAACATTTGTATACGAAAAGATGATTATTTTTCACTTTTTCACAGGGATTCATCTGTGTCTATCAAATCCAATATGAATTAAAGTGATGGCATCACTGCCTTTAGTTACTGAAAACACATTCCTGGACTTGGCCATTTTCACATCAATATTAAGAAGATCTTTTAAAGCAGTTTGGATCAAAGTAGAGGATATTCGCCTCACCGTTGATACATTTGTTCCCCTCTGAGGGGAGGGAAACACGGGCATTGGGGGCACCGCCGAGATTGCGATGGTAACTCTCCGCTCCCTGCTGCCTGATCGTCTCCTCTGGTGATCTGCAGCAAAAAAGATGTAAAGCACTGAAGACTCATTATATTTATCCACTGATATGATAAAATATAAATGTCGAGAGGTGTCACATGCAGCTACTTAAGACCGACCTTCGGGGCTGCATTAGTCCTCACATATTGCTCTAATGTAAGTTAAAACATTGGGCTAACGGGTGAGCCGAAGGTGGATGTAACCATGAGTAAAAACGGCTCATCATTTGTGGTTTGCTGATATTGTTATGGAGAACAATGAGAGTGTAAAGCTTAACGAGACACAGGACATATACTCTAGTGATGACTTTTTTATTAGTCCAACTAGAGACTTGACTAGAGACAGTCAAATTAAGGGACTGACCAACATGGCGACAGCCAAACACGAATGATGAAGCTGCAAAATGTGGAGTATTATTATTAGTGTATTTCTTTGATGTTTGACTGTGTGAAAAAGGCCTCCGAACATGCTTGTTATTTACATTGTAGCTGCACAATATGTCCACTAGAGGGCAGAATGCCTCCAAATACAGGCTGCAGACCTGCCCAGAAGGATTCATGCTATCGCTGAAATGTTTTTAAATGACATGTAAAGTAAAAGTGAAGCAGTTCATTAAGTAGGCATGACAGAGAGCAGCTTTCCCTCCTGTGTTGCAATCTGAGGAGCCGAGCGCTGCTGAGGGCCTCACCTCGGTGCAGGGCCCACAGGCTGGTTTTGGCTTGCCTGTGGAGCTCTTCCACACATTCTGGCCGTGTAGAGGGATGGAAAACGTTTCTCTGCTGATGCCAGGGAGCTTGGTAATGTGCTGTCAGCTTACTCTCCACATCCAGGTTAGATACCGCTGTCAGGGAGGGAGAGAGAGAGAGAGAGAGAGAGAAAGAGGGAATTTAAAATGACAAACCTTTTCTTGTAAAATTCAACAGTGTGACCACTGACATCCAGTGTCATCATTTATAGGTCACAAGGGCATCTATATGATCCTAAAACATCTCATTATAGCACCAATAAAGCCACACCTGTGTGATTAGGTAATAGTTTAGTCACAAAAAGATCTCACGTTATCAACTGAATTAATCATTAGTATATTTTAAATATTGCTGGTAGCTTTTTTTGGCGGTATAACACATCTCACTGGATTTATTGTATATATGGTTCCCAACATTTTACCCCTACAACACTGTCAGGTGGATTTAAAACCCCTTCATAATTAAGCTGAATTGATTTTATGTAGCAACAAATCCAGAGTTCTCGTGGTGGTTCATATTGTAAGGCAAGGCCTTCCATTAACAAAGAGAAAGCCCCAACAATCAGATGACCCCCGATGAGTAATCATCATCACTTGGCTTTGTGTCATGACATGCTATCCTGTGGAAAGCAACGTTTTTCCGATGTTCTTTTGTAAAGTTTGGATGAGCCGCTTTAAATCCTAGCATCAGTTTCAAGTTCCTAACCGACTGGAGAGGCACCAGGTGTGATATTTTGCTGCTGTAGCTCGTCTCCTTATCTCCATTTTGAGGCGTTGTCCAGAGACGCTCCGCTGCATATCTTGTTTTTTTACAACTGGATATTTGAGTTACTCCTACCTTCAGCTTGAAGCAGTGTGGCCATTAGTAAGGCATTGTCACCCAGAGAACTAACCAAATCATTTACAGAGGATTTAAGTGACACTTCAAAGTCACTTAGACCAGCGGTCCCCAACCCCCGGGCCATGGACCGGTACTGGTCCGCGAGTCGTTTGGTACCGGGCCGTGAGAGTTGAGGTTCAGGTGTGAAATTTATGGTTTTTGAGGCTTTTATTGGTTTTTATTGTTAATATTTATTGTTTTTATCGTTAACTCAGTGTCCCTGTGTCTTTTCCCGTGTGGTATGAATAAATTTTCCCTTTTTTGGTCCCGATGCTGGTTTTATTTTGTTGTATTTATCTGCCACACCTTAAAGGCCGGTCCGTAAAAATATTGTCGGACATAAACTGATCTGTGGCGCAAAAAAGGTTGGGGACCGCTGACTTAGACCACCTCCCTTCCCCATTCTGATGCTCTGGTTGAATGTCAACAGGCTGTCTTGACAATGTTTACATGCCTAAATGCATTTATCTGCTGCCACGTGATTGGCTGATTAGATATTTGTGTTAACAAGCAGGTAAACCTAATGAAGTGGCAGTAGTTAATTTATTAAACTTTTCGTATCATAATTAGCTGATATTTCACTAGTTTATTGAGCCTTTTATCCGATTACTTTATCGCTACTATCAATCTGTTATTTTTACATGGACACTTGCTTCTTGTAACCCTTATTGAGACATGATGGCTACATCATGGAAAGGCAGCTTACATCGCAACTGTACTGGACCGAAGTCTTTAAACGTCCACGCAGGCATTTTTGTGGTTACAATGTGTGACGTCCACATTTTCTGACAAATGCGACTGATGAGCTTTGCTTTGTGGTGGCTTTGAATGCTATCTCTATCTACAAATAAACACTAAAGGATTTTTTATTAGTTGGGAGAACAACAGAGTCAGATTAAAGCCTGAGACTAAAAATCCAGATAATTGCATCTAATGTTAGCAGCACAATAGCCTGTTTACTAATGCAATGCTCTCACCTGCAGCCTGACAATAGGTATTAATGCAACCTGATAGTGTAACTTTCATCCTCTAAACACTGACCAATACATGGAATAATCCCACTGCTCCCCCTTTTGTCTCCTCGAGTTACAGCACCTCTTCAAATTACACCTAATGCATGGAGGGGCTGCGTGAATGGGCAAAGTTTGAGCTCAAAAGGACGAAGTCTGGTCTTTTTGCTGGAACTTATTTGGATGTTGACTGCTTGAAATATGCCCAGGAGTGATTCATACAGGAAGACGTCAAAGAGAAACCAGCATGAGTAGAGTAAAATAACAGCTTAGTTTGGTTGCATGAAATAAGACTCCTTCATTGAAGGCACTGGCGTGAGATAGTATCTCAGACATCTGTAGCAAAATCCAAGTAAAATCCTGAGGATTAACTGCTGAGCTTTTGCTTTGATAGCACACAAAGACCGATCTGTCAGTCTTCTCTTACCTGCCTGACATTTCTGGGCCTGTCCTTGACCGGGCAGCTTTGCTGAACCGCACTCTGTCTGACCTCTGTGTCTGATGAGAGGCAGCTCTGGCTCCCAGTTTGCTTTGTGTCGCAGCCAGAAGTTAACTTTAGCCTCATTCACACAGAAAAGGACACAGTCCAACTCCTGACTGGAGCTACTAAAGGTCAGGAAGACCCAGCTCAGCAGCCTGGCACTAAACCTCAGCCTGTGGATCCAACTGCTGCATATGCTAAGTGCTTTTCTAACATCACTATCACTGCTGTGAATCCTCTGGCAGGTCCTTTCACTGCGAAATCCCCAGGAGACGCGGCGTGTTTATCAGCTACGCCGACACAACCTGACGTTTTCCAGGGTGATCTAAAAGCCCTCCGCTGTGTGACCTCGCTGAACTGAAAACACGCTCTGTGCTGCGTCTCCTGCACAGCTGGAGAAGCTGGAGGTGAACTCTGCAAAGATTTACACCGGTGTGTAAGCGCCGCTTCACTCGAATCTCAATGAAATTGTTTTACACCCGCCAGATGTTGGCTACCTGCTGCCATGTATGACTTTGCATGTGTGTTGTAAATAAATAGGCAGCTTAAAAAAAACCCTCTAGGACTTGTATGGAAGTATCTGCATTTATTATATTTATTTATTAGACTTGTCCCAAATTTAATATCGGTGCAGTAATATATAACCGAGTAAACACCCACGATATTTCAATATTTCAGACGTGGGGCAGATGACGCGCTTGTCATGTAAATTATGGTGAAATGATGAGAAACGAGCCCTCTGACACTGTTTGTCAGCCTCTCCACCCAATGCTTCCCCGCTGAGCTGTGAACTGTTGGCCTTGCTGTGACACCCTCAGTGTCTCACAACACACTAAAAACCCATTTGACAACAATAGCAGCCACAAGTAGGACAAACACTGTGCTCTCTTCATCTGACTCCATTCAACCTTCCCCATTTTTATCGTCCTCGAGCTAAAGAACACATCAGTGCTTCCTTTGACCTTGCTCGCTGAAATCTTGGTTAACTGAGGCTGTGTTTGTGAGACAGAGCATGAGTTCATAAGAGGCCTTTAAGAGAGGTTTTCATGGACACAGAAGTCCATATGGGCAAAGCTTTTAGTGCTAATTTAGTGGTCAGCTGTTGCCCCCAGTGAGGCCTAAGAAAACACATCAGGCTGCAGTCATCTCATTGACCTGTTGGCAGCTTTCTCTTTCTTCCACGTCAGGCTGATTGATCTGCAGCATGGCTACATTGAGCCAAATGAGCCACACGGCCTCAGGTGAGAAGAAGAAGAAGAGAAAAACATTTTGAGGAGCATTTCTGTATATTTTGCTTCATTGCTTGTGGCATCTTTCTGTTAGCTTTCCTGGTGAGGTGAAATCACTGTGACACTGCCTATCAATCTCATCTCCACCTCTTCATTTGCTGCAGGATCATCCCCCACTGCACTCAGCCCTGCAGGCCAGGAGAAGAGGGGCAATGAAAGCCTGCATGCATCCCCAGACTGCCTCTGCCTTGTAATTTTCTCGGTTTTGGCTCAGACAGGAGCCAAGTCAAAACCGCCTCACACCTACGCTCACACACCTACAATTTACCAGCGGCCTGGGAGGACAGAGCCGCAGATGTCAGCCATTAGGTCACACGCAGAACTTAGAAAATCTGAACTTCTGTACATGCAACAGGCAGACAGATGAGCTTGCACGTCCCTGTTTCAGCTGTGTGTGATTTATGTGAGTGAATGTTTGATTCCTTTCTTCTTTGGGGTTAAACCAAACCTCCTCTCTCACGCTGCAGGACGGGTGTAGCGGGTGGGGAGCGTTTTGGTTTTGTGCAAACTCTCGAACATGGTTCAAACTAACCGTGAAAAACAAACTCTTCATCATCACGTCTTACATCTTGTGACAAAGTGCGAAACCGCTGTGGTTGACATGCAGAGCAGGAGCGAAGTGGGAGGCGCGTGCAGCTCAATTAAAGCCTCAGTAAATTATACAGTACCTTGGGGTGTGAGGGCGAGGCAGCATCCCAGAGCCATGACAATGCAGCGTGGTTTTAACTCACTTTAAATCCGTCACCTGAACAGGAACTCTGCGTCCTTCGTGACTGACGGTCCCTCGGCTCTACTGACCTACAGCCCCTCTGGAACATCTGCTCACACTCCTCCCCCATGTCCCCATCCCCACCCAGTGCAGGGTACAGATGGCCCAGCCATGCCCTAACTTGGAGACCACTAATCTGTTTATGGTGTGCTATAGGAGGAGAGGAGTGTTAATCCAAACCGTTGAAACAACACTGACCGCTTAACCTACAATAAAGGATCGTGAGGCAAAGGATGCAGAGGACAGTGCATTTTTTGCGTTAAATATCGCAGTTCATTCTTTAACTAAATACTGTAGTTTACACATGAGAAGGCTGGAGAGCAGGCTTTCGAATCAAATTTGTTAGTGAAAGAAATCTGTAAAGCATCTAAAACTAGATGCATGCCACTCACCTCGAGAAAAAACTAAACAGATCAAACGGCTGAGAGACTTATCCTTTTAGATTTTTTTCTGTCATCGAAAATGAAAAAGCTCCAACGTGACATCTGCGATTTTTAAAGAAAACAACGCTGCTCTCCCGCTGAGTGTCCAGTCAGCTGCTGGAGAAAGTCTCCACTGAGGTTTGATTAGGAAAGCACAAAGAGTAGAGTCCCAGTGCCAGTAGGAAAAAAAAAACAAAACAATAATACCCCTCTCCCCAGTAATCCGCTCTGAGCCCAAATCCACCCAGCTGACGGTGATGTCGCTGCTGACCAGCTGCATCAGGTGGGGCACAAGATTGTTGCCATCAGTAAGAAACCAACCGGCCAGCGGAGGGAAGCCATGAAAGGAGCAACTGCAAACGTTTTGGATAAGAGTTGTTGAAATGCTGATTATAAGAGTGATGAATGGGAGGATGTATGGCAGAAATATAGCATTATATTAACCAATTACAGATCCAGCTGCTCTTATGCACAAGTATCCGCCACAGCAGGCAACTCCACATGTTTGCTTTAGCAGGTTTTTTTTTTTTTTTTTTTTTTTTTTTTTCTTTTTTTTTTTTTTTTTTTTTTTTTTTTTTTTTTTTTTTTTGGTCAAGA
>VUQR01035289.1:16575-49020 GCA_015108515.1 Hemichromis elongatus | reverse complement strand
TACGGAAACACTTGAGCGATTACAAACGTACATGCGTGTGAGTGTGTTTGTGTTTTCAGTATCAGTGAGGGCAACAGCCTCACGCACGCTTTATAACCTGGCAGTAAAGGTACACAGGAATATGCAGACTGTTATGTAAGTGTCTGAATAGCTTAATCGCAGAAGGTTTTCACCACAGTTTCCTGTGTAAACACTGAGCTGTGTGAGCCTCAGACTCTGGTTTCACCAGTTTACTGGCATCACTCGCCGCTCACATGGTGCACAATAAGCAGAACAGACAGAGTGTGAAGGGAGAGCAACACAAGGAGGGGAAAATAGGAAACGCTGAGCGCAGACATGGAGGAAGGTGTGGTTTGGAAAGACATGACGAGGGCAGATTTGATGCTGGATGATTGCAGTGGAAACCTCTGTTCAACAGACAGCTATGGTCAGACTAAGTTCAGCTTTGTAGGAGAGTGACCTGTGTGAGTCTCAGGGAAAGTCATCAGGAGGGGAGTGGGCTGACCCTCACACATTTCTGTCTGCTGGGAATCAACCCAGAGAGAGAATACATTGGACGCCCGGCTGGTCCAACACAAACCAGTCGCTGGCAGAATGGATGGATATGCAGAGAGCAAACCCAGCAGCCCTCAGAGTGAAAACAATGGAGCGGATCAGGCCATACCAGATCCTGGTGGCTTCCAGCACCACACCCAGAAAGCCCCCAAACCCACAAGCTTCACGAGGAGGTGGAATCATTTAGAGAGAAATAGCGCCGCTAATACAACACAGTGTTTCCCACACACAGACTTTCCTCTATGAATGTCATGGTCCTGGGTTTTGTTTAGTTTTGGGCCATGTTTTGATTCAATTGTCATGCTGTTCTCATGTTTTATAGATTCACTTTTTCCTACTGTCTTTAGCCTTCCTTTGTCTTTCTCTGCCCTTTCTTTTTTTAACTAATATATTTTCTCAGTGTACCTTTGCTCTGTGTCTTCACCTCCTGTCTTTTTCCTTTCTCTGAATGCCCAATTGTCTTCAGTTAGGAGTGCATGCCTCCATTGTTTTGAGTTTGTGATATGCATCCACATCCTCTGCATTCTACCTTTTGGTCCCCTCTCCAGATATCCACACACTTTGGTATTTTTTTAACTTCTATTTTGTGTATAAGCTGTTCACTCTGATCACCAGTGAAAGATGGAGATAGGTTTGCCATCACACAGCTGAATTGCTCCCTGTTTCAACTGCTAAATAGATTTATTTGAATGTTTTGTCTGCTCCTTATAAAACGTCACAAATACAATCCAAAATTGTGAAAGATCACATTCACTTTCTCCAGACCAGCGTGTCGCCCACTTGGGGCCCCACCCTGTCTCTCCCAGGACACACTGGGATTATACCACATGTATCTCTCTATTGTTAGCCAACACAAATATTCAAACGCACACTGCTGGAGATGATTCTGTAAAGCAGTGCCCAGCTGTGGGCGTGTGTGTGCGTAAGATTGTATATGTGTGGGTTTACTCATTAACACAGCAGTACGGAAAGCATCAATGAGCTACAGTGGAAATCACAGCTGGGCTGTCAGCGTCACACTGACACCTCGCACTAACTCGTGCCAGAAGATTTCAAAAAGGATGCCATTGTGTGTATTATTTTAAGCTTTGCGTCTCCATGGAAATGGGCGCATGTGCACGGACACGGGTGCGGTCTCTCGCAGCTCGTCGTACCTCAGCTGTGGAAAGGAAAGTACAGCCCTGCAGTGAACCCTGAGTCCTCTGCAGATGTGTGTATGAGCAGCAGTGGGAAATATTAACTATCAAATGTACAAGAATAAATTATTTATTTGGAATTTACAGGCCCAGATGGGTTCCAGATGTGCGTCAAGGGTTAGGGGTACTTACCTATTCGTCAACAGGAGAATAAAGGCAGAAAGTCAGGGGGGCACATGAAAAACGAAGAAAGAAAACACATTAATAGTTGATTGCAGCAGGATATTAGAAGACCACATCTTGCTATAATTTGAACTATTTATTCAGCTCAGATGAATCTCTAGAGGTGCACTACTGTAGTAGCAGGGTTGCTTTTCATTACATCAGGATCAATCCTGCTTTGCTTCTCCTGAGAAAATCTTATCATCCCGAGCAGGAACCAAACATCTTCACCTCCCTCTAATCTCTACATGCGTGCTCCCCGGAGGGTTTCTCTTTTACAAAACTTTACAGATGCCAGACGCAGGCTTCTGCCGGGTTACGGCTCACGTGTCGGCACCCTGGCTCTCAATGCGGCCCTGTCCTGAGGGACTTTCCTGAGAAAAATAAAGAAATGGTCCCGGGTAAAGGCTAGAAAAGAAAGTAGGCCTGACTCTTGAATAGCCTGCTGCCCCTGGAGGGCTCATTCATGTAAGTGCCTCGTGAATGGCTGGCCAGAGGAACAGATGCCAGGAAGCCTTGAAATCCTGGCGGTCGCTGGTTATTATGCTTCGCGGGACATGCGCCATCAAGCTGAAAGAGCAAATATTATTTGTGGCTAAAAAGGAGGAGATAAAGAGCAGCCATGCCCTCTAGATTTGCTTTTATTTGATGCAGGCTTTTTGTCTTTACTCTTCTAATTCCTGCATGCTGTTAAGTCTTTTCTAAGGGCACATGTCTCTTGTAGCTCTGACTCCTACTGACCTGCAATCAGCAGAATTTTGGTAATGATGGGTACATGAGGTAAAATTAGTGGGTGCAACCTAAGACACAGCACCCGTGACACACTCTGTTGGGCATGTGGTGACAGTTTTACGCAAGTCAGAGTTCTTGAGAATAGCAGCTACTGTTTTTGTTTTCCCCCTCAGACACACGGAGACATCTCCAGCAGAAACAGGAGTATGCAGCATGGGTGTGTACAGCAGGCTGGATAAGTATGTCAAACTGGTTAGAACTTAAAGTTCCCATACATACTTCTTAGTTTCACATTGGCCATGTGGGTACAAAATATTTGCACCAAGCAGCTAATGTCAGAACGTCTGCATCCGATAACCAATTTTTAAGCCACTCAGATCTCCGAATACACATGCCAGAGATTTATCAAAAATAATGGAGGTGTTGCAACTTGTTCCGTTCTTTTAAGATGGAGAAAAACAAAAAGACTGATCTAAAAGGCGATATCTACATATCTGTGTGTGTGCTTACTTGAATGACATAAAAAAAACAGGCAGCTTACCAAACCAAACATTATGAAACAGGCTGATATTATTCAAAAGGCGCTTTATACAACTTGCAAGCTGCTCACCTGACAAAATCGAGAGGAAATTAAATACAGAGCACTTATATGTACACATCAATCATGGAGCCATGCGGAGAAATCCACAGGAAACCGCTTTACACAGAATTTCTGCTGCGGATAAATTAGCCTAGCATTTTCCATCTGATGTACAGTTCTGTGAAAGGTAAATTACAACCTGTGATTCAATCGGTAGGAGAACCACCTTTAGCAGTACGACTTTTTCACTATCTCACATCACTGTGGGGGAAATCTGTCCCACTCTTCTTTAAGATATTGCTGAGGTTTGTTTGTGCATTTGTTTATGCACAACTCTCTTAAAGTCCTGACGAATCATTTCATTTGGGTTTAAGTCTGGCCTTTAAATGGGCCGTTGCAACACCTTGATTCTTACTTTTCCAGTCATTTTGTTGGTGCTTTTGCCAAATAGTTTTTTTAATGTTAGGCATGCAAGCCATAAAAATAGCCTTTTCAGAAATGAGTTTTCACTCTTAAATGTCTAAGGAGCTGTAAAGAAAAGGCACCTGGACTTCTTTAGGTTGCTTGAAGACGTTTCACCTCTCATCCGAGAAGCTTCTTCAGTTCTGAAGAACTGAAGGAATGACTGAACGTCTTCAAGCAACCTAAAGAAGTCCAGACGCCTTTTCTTTACAGCTCCTTAGACTACGATGACCTGGATGACTGAGAAACTTCACAGATAAAAGTAGATTGCTAAGCTAACATTTCCGCATTTCCCTGGTAAATAGAAAATAAACCAATCTGACAAATCTTTATTTATATAGTTTTTGAACATAGTATGTTGTCTGAAGGCTGTTTTTATTCCCCTGCTTAAGTTTCTGGCTTCCACTTTGGTTTGAGGGGCTGCATGTATGAGACCACCGGCACGCAGCAGAGGTGGAAAAGAGAAAAAATTAACTTGATCCAGTCAAGCTGTTTTAAATGGTGTGGAAATTCCCCCAGATAACCTTCCTCAACAAACAGTCAGAAGCAGCCCAAAGATCGAGATCGAACCAACCTGCTTCAGTATTCTGCACAGTCTGCACTGATGCTGAGGTGTACGATAACAGTTTCCAGCAACGAGACAGAAATCCAAACTAAAAGCGAGCTGTGAAGCAGAGAGTATGCAGTAAAGATAATAAATGACCCTGAGTGAGGCCGAGCTGTTATCGCTGATTGTGGAGTTTCTCAGGCCTCACAGTGGAAACACTTCTGTGTATTTCCTGTAATTTTACGCAGGTTCTCTGCTTGAGCAAAACACACAAGCAAAACAAAAAAGAAGAGCGAGCTCGTTTCAGGAAGAGCAGAGCACAATCATAACAAGCAAGTTGGACTCTTTCCCCTAAAGCACCTGTGGGAGCTGCAGCCAAGCAATAAAAACATACAAGCCCTTAAATCTGCTCTACATCGCTTTCGAGTTCACAACCCTCGGAGAGCAAATCGGGGCTGAAAAACACGACATCTGCTTTCTGTATGCCGCTGCCATTGATGCCCCAGACCCCGGAGAGCATTCTGTGAAACAATGGAGTTTAACGTCTCTGCTCCTTGACTAAGAGGCGAGGAGGAGCACCCGCTCCAGCTGAACAAACAGCTCGTGCGGCGTAGAGCAGTTTAGGTGGGTGTGTCTGTCAGAGAGGCAGGTATGTGTGAGGATTTGACTGTCAGCATTTCAGCATACCAGCACCACTGATGACACACAGATATGACACAGGAACACAGACAAACACACTTGCATGACAACTATGATTTAGGACAGCGAGGTGGCGATGTAGGGAGCCACCGTGATTACAGGCAGCTTACAACTTGATTAGAGATCAAAACTGGTTTCTGCAAGTGTTTATTTCTGCTCTAAAGTTGGTTATTTTATTGTGGGAGTCTATGGAGATTTACTCACTTCTTGAGACAGCCTCAAGTGGCCATAGGAGGAACTGCAGATTTTGGCACTTTAAGAGGTGACTGATTGGCTTTTAATCTTTTCTGATAACAGCAAAGCTCTGAGAGTCTCTAATTATTCACATATGTACAATACAAACTTAAACTGATTCCAGTAAAAAGTATATTCAGGTGAATTAGTCATTTGATCCTTCTTTCTAAGAAGTGAGCCATAAACTATTTAAGCTGGATATAATCAGGAAAGAAAATGAAACTGCCCTATAAATATCTTGGGTCCTGGTGATTAATGACCGATGCCGGGTTTATGGTGGAAACGTGAACGACGTACACCTCAGCCCAGCTTCATGTGCTAAAAGCGTCTCGTACGTATCCGAGGAGGGTGCAGAGCCATAAATACAACACTGTTGACTGCCATCAAATTTACAAATCGCATCGGAAGGGAAGCTGGTGTCACTGAGCACCCAACACTCAACCACAGTTACATTTTCAGCTGTAGGCGCTTTCATTAAACTGCTGAGGCAGCGGCTTTGGTTTCATTAGGGACCTCGGCGTCTAAGAGTGATGCTGTCAGTCTGAACTGTCATAAAGAGAAACTGAATCCTCCCACAAGCAACTGGGTATCCGTTTAACACGGCCCCTGGCTGCCCCGCCTGCCTAAATATCAGAAGTCAGTCGGCAGCCTGAGATTCAAGTCCTCCCAGAGCACTGCACCCAATCTGAGCAGCTGCATTGTATTTTATAGAGAGTGTATATAGAGTTTCCTGAGCTGGTTATTCCCATAGGTGTAGTATTTCAGTTCAGTTGGAGTTTCATGTTTCTGAGCCTTTTGTTTACAATTCTGACAAGATGAGCTTCATCGAATCCAATCTTTTTTTATGACAATCACATGATGGCACGGTCAGGACTGCAGTGCACTTTTCCCAGTTTCACTATCACTTGTTAAATAGCTTTGGGGAGTAATGTTTGCAGACAAGTGGCAATCTGGTAGTGGCCAAAGCAATTATTAGAGCTGTCAACACAGCGCTGTTGAATTCAAATTTCAAGCCTGCCAGCAACCACTCACCAACCATTGGTATATCAAATAGGTGGCTGCTACCTGGTCTAAGCCCGGACTGTTTGCCAGTAACCTAGTGAATATTAAGAGGTTAAAGAAATATATCGACCAGTGCAGCTTCAAATCCAGTACAGGACCAGGTACACAAACAAGAACTGGGAAAATTAGTAGGTTTTTAATGAATTATTCAACACAGGGAACAGCTGCAGATTAGAGCAGATGATCTGCAAGAGAACAAGTGACATGGCAGAAGTGAAGGGGGAGGAAAAAGACAAGTTTGCCTGTTATGTAAGTGAACAAATCACCGTGAAGAGGCCGTTTTCTAAAAGAAAAGGTCCAGTTTAATTGTATGGCTTCATTTCAAAAGGCCCAATAAAGAAAAGAAAAAACATGTGTCTCTTCACGTGTGCATGGAAGATGTATGTAGTGAGTGGTGAAAGCTGGTCTGAGTGAGAAAGGGGCTTAAAGTGGTTCCCCTCTGCACGACAGCCCATGCATGATCCTTCATGCACAGAGAAGGCAGCGGACAGGAACGGATTTGGGGATGCACACATCAAAGGTTGGTCGAACAACTCCTGTTTGTGTTTCATTTTTCGTTTATCTGCCGATCAGCTGCTCCCTCTCCCTCAACGATCCAGGGATTATTTTCTTTTACCTTTAAATCATATATCACGGCACGTCTTCACATGAGCCGGGACTTGGGGGGGCTCTTCCAGGAGTACTGCCTGTGCTTTCCCATAATACGGGCATTAGGGAAAAACTAGGCATAGGGGGCCAATAAAAGGGAAAAGAAGGCATCAACAAAAGGCAGAGTAGTAGAGGGATCAGCAGGGAGAGAGGAATTTCATTACTTTCTCCAACTTCTTAAGCGCTTCTCTGTCTTATCTTTGTGCTCACAGAAAGTCTGTTGGAGCGCTCCAACTTTTTGCAGCTAACTGTGTGGCGGGATTTCACACATTAGCCCAAATGTGTAAACTACCACGTAAGCCACAGCAAATTTACATCTCTCAGCCACACTGCATTCTGTTGACAAACAGCTGAATTCTCGTAAAACGCACGCTCTGTTATAATGAATCCCTCGGCCAGGCAGAGCTTGCACCACTCAGCAGCGGCCTAACCGCAGATCTCTGCACTACGTGCCCTCGCTGAGAGCAGGCCATGTCACAATACTGAGATATTTTCAGTTTCAACATTGTTCAAGATGTTCAGCCGTAAGAGACGGGCAGTTTTGTAAACAATGACGCGGGCCACAAGGCAGCAAATGGTCTCTCCGAGGCGGGGATGAGCCAAGTTTACTCGACAAGTGGGCTGTGGTTCGGACTGAAGTGATGCAAACCCAGATGGTTCTGCTTTGTACACACTAGTACACATCCGGGCAGGCAAACAAAGATCTGACCCCTCCCCACTGATTTCTTTGATCGCAGACTATTCCAGGGATTACTTGAATGGAGAAAACAGTGGGATCGTGCACTTTGTCCTGTTGGTCTAACATCCTTTAATGCAAACTCACACGTCAACACTTCATGCATCATTTTATTGTTGCAGTGGGTAAACCATAGCACACTATTTTCATGTAGGATGGTAATCCATTTCAGATAATAAAAACTCATAAATTCTACAGCTTAGCAGCATTAAAAGGCATTTTTCCTCTCATCTGAGCTAACATCATCACATATAAAATGTTTCCACGTCCAACACAGAAGAAACACATTACTACTGTTTTAAGGCCTGAGGATAACCACATAGGAAAATAGTTGTTTAAGGTCTGGAAAAATCCAAAGTACTTGCTTCCTCTAATATTGCCCTCACTAAAGTATGAACTGCTTCATGTCCCAGTACTGCTTTTGTTTAGAAAGCAAAGACCGAGGGTTTGAATCGTGCTGACAAGACTTTTAAGAACAAAGTCTTTGAAATGAACACAACCCTAAATTCGTAAACAAGGTTCCTGCACCATTAAAAAAAAAATACAAATCAGACCTTTTTAAGGTCTCATTAAATAAAGATGGAGATCTTATAATGCCAACATGATATTTCATACATAAATAAGTCATAAATATCAGAGCAATAACCCAAACAATGAAGGTTTTCTTCAGTTTACCACAAATGACATTAAACTGCATATCTGATTCAACAGTGAACAAAAAGCCATTTTTGCTAACTTTGAACAGAATATCAACAATTGTGCATTGCAGAAAGACAGTTTAGGATCTTTTTCTGTACCAATAATAATTTCATGCTTTATAATCTTAGTATGGTATGCAAGATTCATCATAAATTCATCAATTCTGGAAATTGGTTTGAATGTTATATAGGGCTTTTCTACCGGACTCAAGGCACTGCATACAACATGGCTCATTCACGCAAGCACTTTTTTTTCTATGTTTAGGTGCTTTCTATCTAACACAACAACATACTCAAATGCTTCAGAAAGCAACTTAGGGTTCTTGCCCAAGCACATTTTGAGATGCAGGCTAAATCAGCCAGGGAACCAGCCAATCTTCCAATTAGCAAATGACCTTCTCTACCTCAGTCACAGTCACCCCCAAGAACCAGGATCTATTAATGCCTCCAACTAATACAACACGTGTGTTTCTGTGTCTGAGTAAAAAAATAGTATCATCACATACGGTTTCACCTTTCTTCTGCAGCTTTATTCTGATGTAGTTATGATAAAGATGGAAGCTTACACCCGGACTGTGTGTCAGATATTGTTTAATTTTTTGCTTATGAGTTTTAACTAAGCACGAAGTGAAAAATATGTAAACAAAAAGTGTGCAGGAAGTTCTGCTCATGACTTTAATGAGACATGAAGCATGGAGGCACGGTGCCCCGATCAGAGATGGTAAAGCAGGGTTTGACACAGAATTAGGCTGTTTGTGGCAGAAGGGGGAAAAAGCCATTAAATAACACAATATATTCTTTATGAGAATAAATAACACGACAAAGAAAATCAGCTGCGTCAACAGTGAGACTCGTCTCGCAAACAGAATCTTAATCTATCGTCTTTTGAAGCCTTTATTTTGAACAGAAAGGCCATACAGTAAATATCCCAAGGCAGACTTGAACCTTGCAGCATAGCCTTTTAAGCACATGGTCGCCTGCTCAATCCAGTGAACCACTGAGGTTTCTCAGCTGTCACTGTGTGCACATTTCTTGAGAGTTATCCAGCGTTCCTGGCTCTTGCTGGGTGAAATCAGTTGCAAAGCAGGTGCTGGAGTCTCTGAACTCAGCATAGCAGCAAATAAACCGGCTCACGGTTGGCCCCAGGTTCAGGTACCTTCAGCTTGCAGCTCATCTCCAGAGAAGAACAAGAGCTACCACCGCCAGCAGATATATTGGAGCTGAAGGAGTCGGTCAGATTGCAAAACAATGGGCGATGCAATGAAATGGAAATGGACGATAAGTTTAATTTTGCTACTTTGGAGGAGCTGGAGCTGTCTGGATAGCCTTTAGTGAGAGTGAGGACTTCCTTCACACTTCTAAAAATATGTTACTGTAACGTGACTCCAGCTTTTGCTGTACTCGTCCTTCTCCAAGTGAAAGTTCGATGCAGTGTTACCATGTTTTGATCACTTTCATGTGAACTTCTGAGCATCACATGGACAAGTCACGTTCATAAAACTTAACCCCCAGGCTGAGATAAACCTTCCTCTGTCTCTAAGCCACTGCACCTCGCGCTGTTTCCAGGCTGAAAAGGATTACATGAATTCTTCAACACTATAAGGTTACTTTAAAAAAAAAAAATTAAAAAAAAAGGGATTAGGGATGTGTTCGTCAATTATGGCCTATTTTCTCTACAAGCTTGAAGTGGTCATTCCTCAGCGGCTCTCATGTTTCAAAAACACATGCGACTTCCTCAGAAAATACCTCAGAAGTAGCCATGCTCTGCCAACAGACTATGAAGTCACCACGGGCCCAGCGGTTCCTGACAAGCTCACGTTATGTAACCAAAAGCTGGAGTAAAACTCGCATGACATCAGCCCTGATGTGGAGTGAAGTTTAAACATCAGTACAGCGATTGGCACTTCATCTGATCTCAGTTTAAAGTGTTAGCTGACACTTTCATTATCAGCTGATTGATCAACCTATCCCAGATTAACAGTCTTAGATTACCACTCCCTCCACTTAAAATCCCATTTTCCTGAGAAGAGGCCACAAACTATGTTTTATTATGGTTTTGATGGTTGTAAATATAATTAACGTGGTCTTGTTAAAACAACGAATCAGATTGCAGCTCCACACATGCACATTTTAGGCTGCAAGCTCAGCGGCTGCATGACTTCAGCTTTAAACAAGTTCAAATAAAACACTGAATAGAAAATCATACTCTCTGGGGAACTAAATACGGTATAATGTCCGTGTGTTGCTATTGGCCAGAAGTGCGTGGTCTGCAAGCCAATGGTGTTGCTCTGTATTGTTTCTGTGTGTGTTCAGTCCTCCCGGTCCCTCTCGTGGGGTGTGTAGGGTGGGGGGAGAGGAGGGGAAACGAGGGCTGCTCAAAAATGGGGCCGACCTCAATACTGAAGCCAACCAAGCAAGATGATTTAATTGTCTTCCACTTTCATTGCCCTTCCCCAATTACGGACATAATTTGTTAAGTAAACACCCCCATATAGTGGCACATCACCGAGCACTTTCGCTCCTCAGCTGACCTGCTTGTGTACATCTTTCTGCACATGGTCAATATAAACAGGCTAAATCTGATATAAAAACACAGCGAATCAGCACATTCTTCTCATTTCTCTGTCGCTTTGTCTTATTCTGAAGGAAACCATTCTGCAAAGACAGCGTCTGTAGTCACAGGACGATTATCCCTCAGCCAGCACAAATATTGGGCCAGTATAAATACGAGCAGGCGGCTTTAGCTCAGCCTGCCTGGCAACACAGCGCTGGGTATATGACTCCCCTCACCCCCAGCCGGTCCAGTTTACAATGAATCCTGAGCGGATTTTCCTTCCTTCCTCTACCTCATGAACTCTCCTGCAACTTGTCTGAGAGAGAGCAACCTTATAGACTAAACTATAGGTAGGCTCTCTAAAGTAGCAGCTAGGACAATCTGGGCACAATTACACCCACCGAAATTTCATAATGAAAGCTTTTTAAAGGACAGATGTAATTTTGAGTGACCTTCCAGCTTGATCTGATTGCAAACGTCTGCTCGGGTCCTGCTGAGTGTTTACACACCATAAAATGCAGTGTTTAAACTCATCTAGATGTATCACATTACCGTTTTGTCCTAGTTTCTCTGCAACGTGCTGCACACCCTTCTATTCAAAGTGTATCGAATATACAATACGCTGCAAGAGAAACATCTTAAACAATCCCCCCAAATCAATGCAAAACTGTGATAAGACATGCCCAGAGAAGGATTTACAATGATTGTGCTATTTTAAGGTTCTGCTCTATTGAACAAACGGTGGGGAAAGGGGAAGAGATCCTCAGTGATGTATCATTGTCGTTGTCTCTGGTGAATATGAGCTAGTACCCTCAGGATGGAGGGAAAAGACCTTAGAGGACTTCTCAAGCCCTGAGATCCTCTGTTATTTCCAGCAGCAGTCTGCTGAACACATCCAGGTGATGTTAGGTATGTGTCACACTTTGTGAAGCTTTGACACTTATGTATGCAACATCTCATCTGCAACCATGATGTCTTCTGTGAGACTGTGAAATTAATTATTAACAGAAGAAAATCCCTAAAATATGTATTTTAATAAAAGCACTAACCAAAGAGTATTTTTTTATGGTCCCTACCTTCAAACTATTGAGCTTCAGGTTGGACTAAACAAGCTATTTAGGGGCATTTCAATGGGATAGAGGGGGGACAAAAGGTCAGTACCATCTATCAAAAAAGACATTCAGTCTAAAATCATCACATACAGACGCTTGCAAAGGGCCACTCAGTGCTACATTTAGGCGCACAATGTAAACATCGTTTTTCAATGCACAGAATTATTATTGTGAAGGTGTGTATTTAAACTCAAACTGCAGTCAAGTAGGCTTTGCTGCTTAAACCTCACCAGCGAGTGAAAGAAAAGCATCCTGCACAATCTGCTCCTCCTTGTCTTACAGTTTATGCCTCAAACTGTTTAAACGGTTCATATTCAGTTTTGAACTCTTCCATATGTATTTCTCAGCTTGATGTATTTTAAAAGCCCATCTTGGAACAAACAGAAAATTAGCTCCGGCTATAAATACTGTTGGTTCATGTTTCATACAAGTAAACAAAAACATGAACCCAAACAGGTCATGATCAGCCACACCTCAAACCCAGTAATGCTTGTTTTGCTCCTTAATGGAGACCTATTCTTAAATACCTCTATGACTCTCTATAGGCCTTGGGGCAGCCACCCGTCTCCATTTAAACAAACTTTCTCCTGAAGCAGTTGGGTGGGGCACAGAAGATCTCTGCTTGTAGCTAAAGCTGTGTGCCCGAGGTGACTATATTTGTTATATCCCATCTGGTCTGAAGTCTGAGCTTTGGCTTGGACATATCTGACCCATCACTGTAAAAGTATGAGAGTCTGAGTTGTTGGTGAGTCTTAGCAATGGCAAAACGCCAATAGCTGATGTACCTGATTAGTCTCTTCCATCAATCTTTGGTAAAAAAAATGGAAAGCCTGATTTAAGGACCTATCAAACACATGCTTTTGCTTCTTTTGTATGTAGAAAAGAGGGAAATGCATATGTACATATATAATCCTGTATGTGTGTGTAGGGTATGCGCATGTGAACTACAACCCCTCCCATTGAACAAGTTTCTATCTTATAAAGCGACTCATCGGTTTGTTTGTGCGGCTGCTTTATTCTTCAAGCCTCTAAATGATTTCTCCTGGCTTCTCTAATCACTGACTGTGTATTAAACTCTAATTCCTCAACTTCCGAGAGCCAAAATATTGTCAGTTTCATTAATCTGCTTCCTGATGCCTCAGATCTGCCAACGCACAAGCACAAGAATAACTGTGCAAACAGTAAATATTTGATAACTGGCAAACGCCGCCGACTTCTCCTCGGCTCCTTTCCTTTAGCCTTCTTGTGTGGTCAGGAGGCTGTTCAAGAGAGCTGTAGGAATGCGAGCGGAGGGGAAAGCCAACAATGCTTTTAGAGCCACCAAAATCTCGTACACAAGCCACTTGTATAGTTTTCTGCGGTTGTGTGTGTGCACAATAAGCTCACTTTGACATAGGGCAATAGTGAGAGCAAAGCACAAGAGGGAAAGATGAACTGCATGGAGGGAAAAAACTTACAAAGTACAGTATCTTTTTTTCCCCCCACTTTTCTGGCTAAGCAGAGGAGACAATCCCACGTCTGATTGAATGGCTCGCAGAGTGTGGGAATGATCCAGAGAAGTGACTGTGATTAGTTGGGCTCCACTGGCCATGATATCACAGCAGGGTGAACCTGGTTCAGCAGGAGCGCTCAGAGAGAGGAGAGGAAGACACAATGAGAGAGACAGCTAAAGAGAGAGAGAGGGAAGCCGGGGGAACAAGCTTGGTACTTTGGTCTCCACAGTCTGACAGTGATTTCTAAGATGGTAATCACATCAACTGTGTAGCTAAGGCAGAATGACATCACTGCGAGCTGCGAGTTTATCCCACCCTGGCAGGCCCCAGTGGAAATCCAATAGAAACGGACAAGTCTGGGGCTCCAAAGCTTCACTGCTGCTCCACAGACCCACTAATCACGAACAAGAGGATTGTGCGATATCGAGTAATGCGCTGAAGGTCTTCAAAAGCAGCTCGCTCAGCGCTAACTGATCAGAAGATCAGCACTGATGCCTGTCCAGGTTATTCAGGATTAAACTTATTCACACAGTATGAATGGTTTGAAGTCACGCAGCACGCTGAGGAATGACGAGTAGTTCAACGTTTGTCTTTGCTTCCCTTTCCAAGAGCTGATGGGATACAGCTATCACTAAATACACAGATGGAGACAGGAAATCTTAAACTTTCTGCCTCTCTAAAGCTCCATAATCGATATAATTGATCTGGTTTCTTTAATCTGTGCATAGTTAAGTGTAAAGGTTTCACTGCAGGATTACTGGCACAATTAGAACAATGAGTTTGCCCAGCAAATTAGCCAAAAATCCACAAAGTATAAATACAGTATTAAAAAAAAAATGATGATAACACACAAACTACTATTCCTAAGACACGTCTCCCTAACTGTAAGATTATTAGAGGCCGATAAACTTTTCACACGCCCTGTTGTGAACTCGCCGCTGATCATATTTCTTCTTTATAATCTTTCATTGTGGAAAAATGCATCAATTAGCCACAAATATCCAGAGTGAAATAGGCCTGTGTGTGCGCACTGGCAGAAATTTGAATAAAAACACACGTGATTAAAAGGCAGCTTGGGTCAGTGACATCAGCATGCAACGCACCAGATGTCACCAGCGCCTGTGTGGGCGGAGCTTGTGATCGAGACCGAATGCTAATGAGGAGAAATAAAGGCTTTTCCCACACGCTTTGTCTCTGTGAGGATCAGCAGCAGTGACAACAAACTTCACAGGGACAGAAGTGTGCCACCTTACAAACGAGGGTCCCGGTGAAACAGCAGATTAGGGGCGAGCAGCGTCCCAGATGACACAGATCTGTCTGAGGTCAGGTGCAAACCCCGTGTGGTTTTTACTCACATACATTTAAATACATTCACTCAAATACATTTCAGGGATTGATATTTATGAAATGTTTTTATTAATGAAAATGAGGTAATCACGGTGAACATTGATTATGAAGACTGTTATTGTGTTTATCATTTATTCCTGCTGTCAGGATGTATGTGCAAAAACAGTTTCATCTTAGCCTCATGTCCTAGTCCACTTCAGGGACACAGAGGATGCATTGAAACCAAGCTCAGCACAAAATGTTAAACGGCACATAAACACACTAAGGAGATATCTCTTTACATATTACCATTCGGACAGGTGTACTGCTTGATGTCAACATTTAATGTAAAAAAGGTCCAAATGCAGCTGCACAATGTGCAGTCAACCAAATAAATAAATAAACAGACAGCTACAGTATAATCCTGTTTGTTGACTATGAAATCAGTGGTTTGCCTTGATGACAGCCTTCTGCCTTTTTTTCTTGTTACATAGCAAATATTTCTATTTCATTTTGCACTGATACAGCACACTGGTACTTTTAGGCAATCTGTGACAGTCTTTGGATGGATGAAGGCTAGTGTTATCTGCACCAGGAGAGCTGGCACTGATAATGAAAATGAATTTGATACTTTATTGTTGTTTGCACAATGAATTATTTGAATTCTTATAAGTTGCAGGATTCAAATATTATTATTTCAGGTATATTTATTGTTCAAGTGCGCAGCAACTACCTGTTATAAATATGAATCAGCTTTAAAATTACCTACTTAAAAAAATAAATCTGTCACTGTAGGATTTACACCAATCCAGAATGTTTTACTGCAGCTCTGACCTGTTCTGTTTACCAACTTCTATGTACTACTAGAGAAGACAGTAGTGGTACTACACATTAAACATGCATTCGTCCTACACAGCAGCTATAACAGTTGGCTGAAAACCATCATTACAAATCCTAAAAAGTACATTTGTAATGCTTTTCGTTATTTGCTGTCATATATTTGTTATTTTAATAATGAATTCAAATACTGAGGTCAGTGTATGTAAATGTATTCCTTGTAAGCGAAAGCGCAGGCGTCGCACTGCTCCAAAGGCACTAAAGGTATCTTTTTCTAATTTTTGGATCACTATTATGTCATACAGGTAGAGAGAGGAATCCACTGTGTTTATGATCCACCTGCAAATGACCTCACTGAAAAAGAAAATTTAAATACTACATGCCGCTGCAAGCTGTGCAGTAATAAAACTGGTTAAGACTGATCTGCACAAGCTTGTTGACATCACCCCTGCCCGAAAACAGCACAAAGCAAAAGTGAAAGAAACATCGGCGAGCAAGGCTCATACACAGGCAACTGGATAACAAATAAGAAACTTGCGCAAGTCCAAAATGCCTCTGAGCCTGAGCCAAAACATGAGCCAGGGGAAGGATGGAAGTGATGCACGGAGCACGAGGCATCTGTAAGTGTGAGGTTAAGTGCAGAGCTGCAGATGTTGTTGTCAAGCTGTTGCCTGAAGCCAACGTGGAGGATGCTGCTGCTCCCATCTGTGGTCATGTTAAATATTTAATGTTACAACAGCTACATGAATAACGGTATCTGTAAGTGCCAAGAATAAAAAGACACAGCAATTTGCATATGGGTAGAGAGATGAGACAGGCTGACACTTTTTAGAACGCACCGTTGGCTTTTAGAGAGAACAAGTGTAAGGTCACAGAGAGTCTCATGTAGTCTGGAACTAAACTTTATCTGATGTGTTTGTATATTTCCATGCTGAGTCCCAGTAAATTTATGAACAATGAGTAATCAAGGTTTAGCCAGGCCCCTCTGGAGGCACGCCACAGTTTGTTTGTGGGAGGAAATGAGGTCTTGGTGGATTGTGGTTTAGGCTCTTCACTCCTTCGGGTGTTAAAACAATGTAATTATGGACGCAATATCTGACAAGAAACATGAGCGAAATGACAGAATCACACTTGCAGTTTCCTTCTTCCAGTCGCTTCTCAGCTATTTGTGACCTTGCGGAAAGTGAAAGTCCAGATGGACAGGTCACATCTGCTCAGAGGAATGTATCCTCCGTCACCTCTGTACTCTTTCACCCTGAGGGCTTTGGAAATGTCAGGACTGTAAGGTTACTCTCTCTTTTCCTTCTCCCCGCTGCTCTTATTTCCTAGACGTTCGCTGATGCCCGTGAAGAATGAAAGCCATGTGGCGTGACAGTGGAGCACAATAGCCCAAACAACTTTGCAGAAATTAGAAAAAAAGAGAACCCTGAAAAGCTAGCAGGCTTCAAACTACGGTATCATAAAATGCAAATTAAGAAAAAAAAATCATAATCCTGGGGATATAGTCTTTCTCAAACTGTGGTACTAGAACCACTAGTGGTACTTGGGCTCTCTCCGGTGGTACTCGGGAAATCGGGAAAATAAGATTAAATATATACAATTGTGGAGGTATGCAAAGATGACACAAGAGTTCCCGAGGCTCTTCTGGGGACTGCAGTCAACGAGAAAACGTCTTCCCCCGAGCATCAGTCCTCTATGAAGAGCAGCCCTTTATTATCGCCAGCAGTGGCGGCCGCTACAGAGCGCTGTAGCGCTGGCAGGCTCGTTTCCCTGGGCCTTAAAGCTGTAATGGCTGCACGTCGCTGTCACGCTGATGGTAAAAACACAGCCCTTTTCCTCGGTGCCGCCGTGCTGCGATCCCAGCCACCATCGATGAGTCGGAGGCCCCTAGGAGAATCGGTGGGGGCCGTCAGTGAGTCGAGGACTATCGCCTGGATGCCGAAGCTCCCAGTGGCTAGGAGAACGCGATCCGTTTCTTCTGCGAGTAAGCGCTAATCCTTTGCGGCCAGCAGTTTACACAATTGTCTCGTGTAAACTGTATGTGGTTTTAAATAGGGCTATACTGCTGTACTTTAATGTCGGTCATAAGGGTGGTACTTCAAGAGCCATATATTTTACAAGGTGGTACTCATTGTGAAAAGTTTGAGAACCACTGATCTACACTGACTCACTTATTATCCAGTAGCTCTACAAGCTAAAAAAACAAACAAACTAGCTTCTAAATGATGATTCACACCACACAGACACTGGACAATCCTCATACTTTTGAAGCTATATGTGAAATTCCAGTGAGCGAAGACCTCATTTTGACATCTTATCATAAAATTTCTATCCTGTCTGGACAGTCAGTGAAAGGCTTCTTTGTTCCAGTGATAAGCAAGCCATCCCACGGACATCCGTCCATGTCAACAAAAGCAACGTGATTACAACACCAGGCACCAACAATCCTCACTGTCACCACTAACCAACTGAATCCAGTAAAACACCACAGTTAATGCAACACTAGTGACTGTATATCATGCTCATTTTCTCCCACTTACAGCAGACGTCAGCCAATGTGAAGCAATAAATGGAAAAGAAAGTTCAGTGTGACTGCATGAATCATGCTGCAGCTGCCAAACACACCAATTTGTACTTGACTTTTTTTAAGGGTGTGTTTCTTCAAATTGTAATACAGCAAATATGGCCATAAAAACCCTGCTGTAAACCCACGACTATTTTAGAGAAAAATCTTCAGCTCCTCCATAAATGTGAAAATGACTAACTACAATTGGCTTGGGACAAACAATAGACCCACACAGTCCAAGCATCCAAGTTTAACAGCAACAAGTTAGTTTATATGAGCTATGGCAACCATTACACCAACTCGGGGCGCCTCTGCTTGCCTCTGACCTGCACTGGTTACCAGCTGGTATGTAAAAACTAGAGGAAGAAGAAGAAATGCTGCATTTACCAGCTACCTTAGCATCTTGTCTAACATTCACACACACTCACACACTCTTGGATGGATGTTTCAGAGGTAACTCTGAGTTCAGTATGTTGCCCAAGGATGCTTCAGCATGCAGACGGGAGGACCAGGGGCTCAAACCACTGACCTGACTGCTAAAGGACCTGCTCTACCTCCTGAAACAGTCACTCATAACTTTAACAATTAAAACTACCCTTAGGGCATCTAGTATTATTGAAGGTGGTGGAGGTGGCAAGAACACCAGGAGTTAATTACTCTTGATCAGTTGTTTTAAAACAAAAGAAGGATGAGAGAAAAAATGTTGCCCACTGAAGAGAAATAAGGATTAGTTTGAACTATAAATCATGCAAAGCTACTCTAATAATATACAGGAATAAAGATATGGACCTGGAAATGAGCGTCCACTTTATTGAGTCATAAATATATTAAAAAATGTATGTAGCTTCTGACTCAGTGCAGAAATGCCCTACATCAGGATTCTTTCAAATGGCCAGTAGGTGGCAAATTCTCTAGTTGCAAAAAGATGTCAGATTGCATCAAAGTCTGTGAAAAAATAGCCTTAATTTGACATCTATTTGTAATCGCAGTTTCGCTAGTTTCAAATCTGATTTATTGCAATATGGTGATATTTTGAGAAAAAAAAATGGTTCCAATAAAAGCAATATAGGGGGTTAAAGCAGGCTATGTATTTGAGTGTATAAGGTTGGTTTGTCTGTCAGCTCCATTGAGGTTCAAAAAACACAAAAGGCAGTGTCCAAATCACTCAGCTCTAGGCTTTAAAACAGGCTTCACAGACGAGTAGGTGATGTCACAACGGGCATGCCCATCTTTTATATACAGTCTTCTGATAATTCTTACTAAGCACTTAATAAGAATCTACTTCAGAGGTTGAGTTATAGTCCTTCAGTGTGTTAAAAAAAACCTTTTAATCTGAATATAACAACAGTAGGAAAACACAGATTGCATGCCTAACACTGTTAGGCCCACTTTGAGTGTGGGCAAACAACTGTTTGCCCACACTCAAACTGACAGATGGCTTTGTTGATGCCACTTCTTATCCCTGTGCATATTTCCACTCGTACCTCAGTTTCAATTTCCCCTTCAATCACTACAAATGCCGCCCCTACCTTTTCAAAGCTGCTGAAAGAAGAAGACACCTGGTCCAAGTCAAATTGCATTAAAATACCACAAATGTGTATGTTTTCACAATGGGTAGCCACAGTGTGATACATACCCCTGACCCTGGGTCAGTGCCATCACCGCTGAGCAACAAAGGCCCCGGTTGAACATATACATTTCACAGACGGAGAACAAGGAAGCAGCTGCCCCAGTGCCTTTCAAAGAAGAAGCACGGCATAGTTCTTACTTATTGGCATGACTGGCCGCACATGACATCACTGGAGAGGCATGTATCCCTGCGTGTTGCTATTAGAAATGCATTGTTGTTTGCAGAGTGGACTTGAACATAATGGAGGCACTGAGATGGAGTGAGCAGTGATGGAAGAATGAATGATAGACTGAACCCCAAATTACGTTAAAGTACTCTTTCATTGTCATAACTGTAATGCATGAATCTGACTTGGCTTTGCATGCGGTGCAAATTGAAGGGTTTTTCCCCCGGAGTATTATGAGCCCGGTGGCCCAACAGGCTTAAGTTGACCCCATGCTGGTGGAACTAAGATTTTTGGTTGTAGACAAAAGCTACAGCCAGGAAACTCTCCATGTTTATAATTAGCTTACTGTTCCAATTTACTATTTTTAAACATATGATAAAGACTTTAAAGAAGTTGAAAATAGAAATAAAGGACCAGAACACCTGTTGAGGCAATGTCTATCCTCTCATGTTCACCTACTAAATTCATTATACAGTAATTATTTGCAAGTATGTACCATTGATTTTCTGTGAATTTTTCAACATTATTTTGTAATCTTTGGTCTTACTTCCTCTCATCAGCTAGAAGAAAACCCAAACTGTGCATTTCTACGGCCATGTCTGTACCGGAGTTTCGTTCCGTCCTTAGCACGGCTTCAGATGACATCAGGAATGTTGCAGAATCTGTTTTATGTCAGTGAAAACAGAAAAAAAACCCAAACTTGTTTCTGGGTGAAGATTTGCAGAAACTCTACTTCTGTGTTTCCGTGTGAAAAAGGAAAACTAGATTTTGAAGCATTAAAGGTGTGAACTTTTATCCCCATTTCTTGATGTCAGACAGTGCAGCGTGTTATTATCTGTGGACAACTGATTGGCCAGCCCTTCTTTATAGTTGTGGTTATATCACTACCTGTTGCTTTAGCATGTTCTTGTCATATTCGTGTCCTTTTTGCATATTCATGAGAAGGAAGGTATTACTGAATAAAATAAAGAAGTGTGGCTGTAGCCTGCGATGCTTCTGAGATGTGCTGCAGCGTATCTAATGGAACGACAAGCATTCGTGTCAGAGCTGGAAAGTGATGCGTCCACACCCAGTGTGTTCCTGGGGTTAGTTTTCACACTTCTTTACAACAGTCTGCCCCACCCTCATTATTATCACCTGTGCTTACTCTGCTACATCTGTTTCCAATCACACCAGCATACAGACCCCCTGCTTCCTTTCCTTTATGTTCCAGATTGCCTTTGTTCTGTTTGCAGCATTCTTAGTATTTCTTGTGTTTTTGTTCCTTCCCTGGTCTATGACTTTTTGGACTAAATACCAGCACATAGATTTGGATTTTGGTGTTTGAGTCATCTTCCTTCCAATCTTTAGAGAAGTGTGCAGAGGTGCACATAGACAGCTCGACTGTTTTCTCTGCACAGTTAGTGTTATAGTGGGTTAATAGTGCTACATGAACTGAGTGTAACATTCATTGGTCTCCACTTTAAAAACCTTTAATCTCCAACATCCTAAAAAAAAATATATATATATACTATAATTATTGATAAACCTTCAGTGGTTGGTGTTATTATGAAGACCTTACTCTATAAACATATATGTAAGAAATACAAGTGTAAGGGAGGAGGAGCCAAGCCTGGAGAGTTACATGTATAATAATAATATAAGATCTATGTAGTGCAATAACCTCTAATATTTGGATTGAAAAGTGACCAGACACACATTTTCCGGGACTGTTTCACTCCCTCAGATGAAGTCATAAATCACAAGGTGTTTCACGGGTGAGGAGGGCTTAAATGGAGAAGTAAATCACTCGACTATACCTTAGCCTTGGATCTTTCCCAACATCTCGGATTTCTTAAGTATTCTCATGACAAAGGTCATGAAAACAAAAGCTATGGGAAGAGGAACAAGTCAAGTGATTGTTGCACAATAACTAAGAATTCCCCATAATGCCAAAACACACACGCTGGAGAACAGCGTCTCTACTGCTTGATCACATTACTGGGAAAGAGTCATCAAAAGACCTGCACATCAGCTATTCATGTTAAATGAGGCAGCCAAGAGAATCTGGCTCAGCCTGTGACGTTAAACTCTCACTAGCAGAACAACACTTCCTTAATAAGATCAGGATCAGTGCTCAAGAGGTGAGTTTGAATCTTAACGACTGGCCAGAATCACTGATGTAGCAAAAAAATGTAAAAAAAAGCACAGACATTAAAGGAGTGTAAAAAAGTCTCTACTCGTGGGAAACTGGCTGTCATAAGTAAGCCTGAACCCATCTTTCCTAGGCTTTAACGCAGCATCTTCTGCATGTTCCTCTGTTTGTCAGAGTGCTACGTTTCCCTCTGGCAGCCCTACAGGTTCAGCAAACAGATCGTTCTTTGGCAGAGCACCAACATCAACAACAATCAAGAAACACGGATCACCAAATAGGGTGTGGGAATGTGCTCCGGACAAGAGCAAAGCTTGATCTCAAGGCAGTTTGTCTGACCGCACAGCCTTTCGCTTATGTCTGTCTCTTTTTCGTGTACCAGGTTGCTAGAGTTAGCTAAACAATGAAACATAAATGAAAAAATATTATGCAGATCCAAAACTATCAAACATTTCCCCGACTGCGTATAAAATTCAAGGTTATAAGGAGGCTGAAGCCAATCTAAGAAGGAGTGTAAGCCCTGGACGGGCTAACATGGAGAGACACGACCGCCAGCCGATTCAGAGCCACTAATTAAATGAACAAGCTCTCTTTGGACTTTTGGAGAAAATCCAGATATGTACACGGAGAACATGCACTCAGAGAAGAGAGGAAAAAAATGACGTAAAATATACAAAAAATACACAGGAAATATTTTTAGATTTTGGAAATTTGATCAAAGTTGTCAGTAAAACCAGACAGAGGTATGTAGAACATCTGCATGTGAGTCATGCATCTATATTTAATATGATGTCTGTTAAGAATCCAGAAAACGTTGGCTGCCCTGACAATGGGAGAATGAAATGGTTGTTTAATAATTTTGGTGTTTATAAGACTCTAATTGTTAGTCTTATCTTTTACCTGTTTTATTAGATTAAACAAAAAGCTAAACACTTCACAATAATGACAAAATTATATTAACTGCAGAAAAAAATTAAAAAAAACCCCTCAAGCTCTCTTCTTGGGTACTCAAGCAATTTAAAAAAAAACATGATTAAAAGACAAAAGCAAGGAAATGCTGCATGGCTACATGTGAGATGACTTAAATATATCCCTGTGAGGCTCAGTGAGAGCGTCTTACAATTCCTTGATTCAAAGATCAGGGCAGTGAGCCCCTCCCTGTGTCCTGCAGCCCTGAGACTGCGTGTTTAAACCAAGAGATCAGACACCCGTAATCTCCATTGTCCCGTCCTGGGTAGACGACAGGGTCCTAGCATGGCCCACTTTAACAAGCAGGGCCATCTGCAGTGTCACAGATGGCTATGGTAGAGTCTTACAGGTTCCCACATTGAGACAGAGGGTTAACCTGATATCAGCTGGTTCACAAAAAAAAAGTCCACACTGCCCCACACATGTTGAGCGAGAGCGAGGGGAGGGGAAGCCCCCCCCCCCCCCCAAAAAAACCAAACAGATAAATTGTTGTTGCTTTAGGTAAGTCGTTATAATCTGGACGAGTATGCAGTTGAGTATTTATTATGTTCATAAGCCCAGAATAACACCGCAACTATTTTTCACACCATATCTGCTTCTTTTTATCAGGTCTCTGGATCCACTGAAACATATGCTTTTGATTACGATATGTTATTCTGTCTGAATGAAGTCGTCTTTGATCCACCTTATCCACTCCCCTTTTTCACTCCACCTCCAAAAAACAATATCCACAGTACAGCTCCCCCCACCTATTGGCCCACCCTGTTCAAACTAACAATTATGTTCTATGCCAAACAAAGACCTAGCAGCTTTATGACAGGAGTGAATAGACATCATCAAGGAGATAAATGAGGCCTTTCTGTCACAGACTGGTGCCACCGTGGCATTTCGTTTAAGGGTGAGCAAACAGCAGGGGCAGTAAAAGAAGACAGGGGCACACTTTGAGGACACATGTAGTGAAAGACTTCTAATCAATGGTTATCAATGGGTGCTGCCAAATGGGTTCAACTGAGACATTTCTTCTTGTAGACAAAGTGCTGCCAAGGTAACAACCCAGACATTAAGTGAATGGAGGGACGTCCCACTGACAGCCTTTTTTAAACAGATCCCGTGACCGAGATCGCAGTCACCGATTGGCTGCTGGGTGATGAAGATGCCAGGCGTCATCTCAGCATGGGGGCCGTGACCTTGACCTCACGATAAGGTGAAGACTGGGACCGGGAGAGTCTGAGTTCTGATGGGCAAGTGCGCCCCATCTTTGTGTTTCTCAATAGAGCGGTAATGAGTCACACAAAAGTTCCCAGCAGCCAGCCAGCTGGCATGCAGCTCGCCGGCACAAAGAGATCTGCAAGGGTAGACTTTTGCCCCAATGTTGGCCCACTTCAGCGCAGCAGCCGTTCAAGACCTGCTTTCCATTTCATTTGCACAAGCATTTTTATGTCTGTATCCAAGTCAGCCATATCGCTATGCATGTGTATGTGTGTCTTTATGTTTTCTAGCTAGATCATCTGACACATATCTACTTTATCCCATGTACTGTGGAAGGTGGGGACTCTGGAGAGTGGGTGTTTTCAGCCTCTGAACAGCCTCTGAACATAGAGTGTTACTATTTTTTGTGGCCTACTGTTTTCAAGCCTCAATTTCGTCATTATGGCCACCACCATGATCATTGTTAGGAGTCAGAAGTGACCATATATGTAGTTTGAAGAGCTAAGTTTTCAAATAAAACTAGAAAGCTTGGTTAGAAAGGTACAGATGCAGGTTTGGGTGAGGATGACGAGATCCTCTAGGCTGTTAGTACAATAAACCTCTCAGCAGCACATATTATTTGCTAGATAATTCCACTAAAAACGCTCAAAAATGACAAATACCACAAAGGTGGCTGAGATGTCCAGTTCAGAGACTCAAATTAAACCCTGCGTGATCACATTTCAGGACTTCGGCTCTAAATACGGGTGTGGCTTCATGCGGAATGTGCTTACGAAACATTTGGACATGAAAAGTTAGGCTGTATTTGGACGTATCTGACCACACATGCTGCAGCGTTTAAATGCAAATGTATTCTGAGCTGTTTTGAAGGACTATCTAGTCAAATTTGTTGTGTGCAGATGGAAGGACAAACCTCTCACACAGATAGGTGTGGGTAATTTGCCTATTCCAATATTTTTTTTAAAAGTACCAAATAGGCTTACTAATTATAGAGCACTTTCCCTACAGATACACATCATTTCTGCGGTCTCATTTGCCCATTTGTCTACTTGATTAAATTTGCTGTGAGGTAACATTAAAACCACTAGTGACACTTAAAAGTCAGCCCTCAGACATGCTGGCTGAAACCTCAGCAGCACCTCGGTTGGGAGGCAGGATTTGCTAATCTTGCAAGAAAGAAAAAAAGAGTGAGAGAGAAATACTTGGATATATGGCCAACAGAAATGTGAGGGAGTTGGAATGCATTTCCAACTATCTCCGTTTTTCCCAGAAAGTGAAAGGAAAGCGTTACACACACTAAAACACACAAACAAACCCTGATGTCTGGTTAGAGTTTAGCAGTATTCCTAAAGGAGGATGGAGCCAATATGAAAGTCGGTGCTTCTAATGAAAGACACCTTCCGCTGCATTTTAAGCTCGAGGCTGGCAGCCAACAGATGGGACTTCAGCAAAGCAGCGCCTTTAGGTATTTTTCTCCGGTGCATCATGTCCTACTATATCAGATTCACCCCGAGGGAGGGAATACTCTCTGGAGATAAAACGATGTGAACAATCCACAGCAGACTGAGCTTCTATTAGTCCTGTGATGCAACAGTGGTCAACAGAGCCCTCGCATTTCCCATAAAAGACTCCCCATAAAAAGCTATTTCCAGGAACCCGTTCTCCAGGGTCTGAGAGTGAAAACAAGTCAAAACCACAACTGTAGTGACCGAAACTGTAAATCTTGTTTTTAGACAATCAGAATACTTTCATAAGGTAGCAGCTGATAGATATAAAACAAAGCCACGGGGGTCGTGTTTCATATTGGAACAAACCTGAACTCCTTTCCTGCTGTGATGACCCCTGCCATCACTGTTTCACACACCTTGGGCATCAAAGGAGGATAGCTATCCTGCCTTCCTTCTTTTTGGCCGCATTCACTTTCTCTGCTGGTTTGCTGCTTTTCACTGTTGACCACAGCACTTATACTTTACCAAATGAACTGAGGAGAACAAGCTTTCCAGTCAGTTTTCTTTGTTTCCCAAACCCATTTATCAGGTCAGCCCCTGCAGTACAATCAGCTTACCCCACAATAACAACAGGGCTGAATTAAATGTATACTCAATAAAACTGCAGCTTTAAACAGTCAAAAGTAGAGATCAAACAACTATTGCACCATATGCCTTGCGCTATAAATCCCCTTTTTAGTCCTCTCTCCCTATTCTGACTCACTGCAGCAGGTTTATTTCAATTTGAGCCAAGATGAAAGCCAAGAAATAGAGGCTTAGCCCAATGAGAAAGCTAAAACCAAGTCAAAGTCCCATCCATCCATCCATCCATTCATCCATCCGTCTGCCTTCTACATATGCAGATACTATATGTGGAAGGTCAGGAAGGTCCCAGAGTCATGCTGCCAAATATTACTGCAGTTATAAATAATAATTTTCTTTTGTCTGGGTTGTTTGAGGTGTACCCATATACAGGATGCACAGCCATGGGAAGTAATCAAACACAAAGTAAAACCAGACAAACTGACTGGGACAAAGGGAAATATTGACTAAACAAATACAGAAGGATGAAAATGAGATACAAGTGAGACAGAAAGTAAACAGAAAAAATAATGAACTAACACAAAATCTTGAGAGAAGGGGTGTGACTGAATTAAAACTCAAGTAATAAAGCTCCTCTGCTGTGGATGGTGTGAGCGGTATGAAAGTGAAAGAAGCCCCACCAGCCCTACAGCAGTTTTGATGGAGGTTATAAATCTGGGTTTGTGTCAAATATAATTTCACTTTATTCCACCAATCTCCACTTCCCAGAGTGCCGAACACTTGGGTGTTATCCCTCCACTTAGCTGCTGATGAACTGTGCCATTTCTTGTGTGTACAGTAAACAAGGCAGTAGTTTGTTATGGCAGACTTACAGAACACAGCTCCACACAAGCTCTGGACAGACATAATGCCGGGGGTGTGTGAGAATCTAAACAGGTGGAGTCTGTGGATTTACCTATTGTGCAGAAACAACAGTACAACATTTCTTTCAACACGTGTTTCCAGAGCTCGGATATCAGTGGAAGTTCCCTGTGAACTCCCCAGTGAGCTCTTTAGGCCGCTAACTGGGAATTTTCTTTAGGATGAGAATCCATTTCTTGGAAACAAGTCAGAAATAAGCTAGAACATCCCGTTTTCTCTTAATTACATTGATAACAGTAAGAACTGGCAGTGGACGGTTGATGTGTTATGAGATCAGTAACAATGGTCACAATAAAACTCAAAGGATTTCCTTGGAAATCTAAAGAACTCTGTTTCTCTTTCAGTCTGAGCCAAAGGATGTTTGATTACTCATTTGACTCCAGTGAACGTCTGCAGTCAACACTGAGTCTGGAGCCTCTCCTTTACAAATACTCACTGTGGAGTGATTTATACACAAGTGCTGAAAAGCTGCATTAAATATTAAACCAAGCAGATTTACTGGGAGTACAAAGCATTCATTTTCAGGCTTGATTGGTGGTCAGTAAATGTTTAATTCAGAGAACTGAAAAGCAGAACATAATGGAGAACAGGTCATCCATTTTTATGGCACAGCACTTTTTCGCTGCTATAGCAGGATGGTCTCTTCCCAGTGGGGCTGCTGGGAGCGGGACTGGCTGAATCCCAAAAAAAGAAACTAGGATACTAAGAAGAGGGAGAGTGATAGAGCGAGAGAGAGAGAGAGAGAGAGAGAGAGAGAGCTTAGAGAAAGCTTGCAGTCAGAAGGAAAGAACAAAGTATAAAAAAAGCCGGAGGCAGTGGACGGGCTCAGAAATTACTGCCGAGAATAAAAGATTAATCGGGATAGCGAGGAAATGTCCCAGACCAGGAGCGTAAGAAGAAGAAGAAGGGAGGAACAAAAGCGGAAGGAGGGTGAATTTATGTGCTTCACGGCACAATGAGCCGGGTGGTGGAGAGTCATCCCGACCTGTCCACTGTGATCTGAGGCATTAAAACTCGACTCATCTGAACAAACTCACAGTCTTTCGTGTGTTTCCTAAAACAGAAATAATCCCCAGAAGACTGCAGAAATAAATACACTGACACGGTGTTGAAGTGTCAAGAGGCGGACCAACAAAACCTCTGTATTCGGGTCAGTTTGTTCAAAACCGCTCCAGCAGCCTCTCACAGGACGCCATGTATCACCAAAAGTGCAAATCAGTGTGACGGGAGAAAGCCCAGTGGAGGGAACAAGCACAGCAGGGGGCAGATAAGACCACGGAGAAAGAGTCGGGCTCTGAAATGACAGAAGTCAAATGAGAAGAACCGAGGGAGGTTATGAGATCGCTCGGAGACGGTTGGAGAGAGGCCTCATCAGCGCTACCTCCTTGTTTTGCCGTTTCCAGCTTCACACTTCCAGTCTTGTCCTCAACCACAGTAGCTTTGCATGATTCACTCAGAAAGGGCCATTGACAAGACGATACCTGCGACCTGCTACGAATCTGCCTTATTTGAAACAACTTCATGTATTTTGTTGTCATTATTGACCATTTGATTGATAAAACTGGCTGTTGATCTTAAACAAATCAAACACAACTTAAAAAAAAAACAGTGTTGTCAGTCTGTTATGCCGAGATCACTCAGGGAGAAAGCCATAAGCAACACACTGTCTCCTCCCACATGGTGAACAAACGCAGTGTGAGCTACTGTAGATTTTTTGCTGATTGTCTTACTTAAAAAAACGTTGCTGGATTTTGTGACAACGTTGCCAAGAATGCGAGGTCGAGATGAACCGAATCACCATTATCACTGCTGCGAGAGGGATGGCAGGCTGTCAAGCAGAGATGGTAAACAATGCCATATGAGACCTTTGTGAACTGAAACATTGATAAAATCATGTAAATGATCACTGAAAGACAAAGTCAGAGGCAACAGTGATGATACGGGATGTTTTTCAAGTTGTCGCTTAGTTTTGAAAAGAAATCAAATACTTTGCCTGAGTGCTTTTAATCTTTAAATACATTTATATTTTCTCTGGGTTTTACCAGCATGTGGCAGGATGTAATGCACTGTTACCAGTCAAATGTCATTAAACAACAAAAGCAGGGTAAGTATGTACAACTTCCTGCTGGGAGTCAGACCGGTAAGGCCTGTGTGGTGCGTTAGATTAGATGCTACTGCACAAACAGGGGAAACATGCAAAGCCAAAAAAAAGACGGCCACAGCTGTCAAAACCTCTCACAGACAAATCGAGTGCTGAAACCATGGGAGCGGTTTGGGTCGGGGTGATCTTCAAAGCAGAGTCAAGCAGGTGAAAACTGAACGGTGTTTCTATCTGTGTGTCTGTGTGTGTTTGCTCGTTTCTCGGGCCACAAACTCTAACTACACATCAGGATTTTAACCAAAGTTGGCAAACGGGTACATCTTTGGCCCCTGATGTTATGAATGCCTCCCTAAAGTTGCCTAGTAACCACCTATCAAAGAGCCTTTTGCCTTTATGCACCCACAACACCTTATAAAAGCATTGTATCATTTTAATTTCACAGCCAACAGCAAAAATAGGCCAAACAATACTGTAGCATGGGCACGTACTGGTAATTGAAAAAAAATGAGTCCTTTCCAATTTTAATATGGGAAAGACAACTAAAACTCTCAATGTCACAGCTTCTGCTTCTAAGGACAAAGGAAGCAGATAAAAATAGACCTAAAGTGACGGGTTTAACGTTTACACACACCCTCATGTCCAACAGGTGCCTTCTGTTTTAGCATCGCTCGGGTGATGGTGTGGTGATTGATGAAAAGGCTCTTTTATCTTTGAAAGACTCAACCTGGCTGATCCGTGTGCTTGTATACAGAGGCGGAGTGAGGGAAGTTCACATTCCAGTCAAAGCCCAGTCTAAACACCTGCATGGCGAAGACTGCTGCACAATCACACGTGTTTCCTGCCTGTTCAAAAGCCACCCTGTCAGTTTCAACTTACATTGCTCCAGATTTTTCCAGCTTTTAGTAACGTCGCACGGGTTCCTTTGAAGTCATGACGCACAGTTGCAGTCAAGGATCTTTTATAGACTAAAATTCACTGCAATCTATTATGTTTTATGAATATAATTGTGAGCATTCACTTAATTTAACTCTCTTCATATTTTTTACAGGTATGACTCACCATCGCTGTCTAAGATCCTTTATCTTTTACTTCCTTCTAATCTCTCTCAGCAGACAGCGGGCCGGCTATTCATGTGGACTTCAGAAGAATTTCACTTGACTTTTTATCTTCTTTTTTTTTGCCTGCAAAGATCCGATGATGCCTCTTATTAATAATTCCATTGCATAATATTTAAATCTGTCTTGGTGGCGGTAGTGATCTGAGAGGAAGGAAAAAGCAGGGTGGGATATAAAGTAATTTAAAGACAGTCTGAGTTAGGGAATCAGCATTGGTGCCCTGAAAGGCTTCATGTGAGACAAAGGCCAGCCAACAATGGCTTTACAGCCCTGCGAGCTGTCAATATTTCTCCAGGTTGCCACGGAAAAGAATGTGGTGCGATGTTGTAAATGCTGCAGTAAAGTTAGTCTAACCTGCACAGACGTGTATATTTGATCTTTGGAGGAAATGTTGTAGTTTCAGCTGCAGTACAGGAAAGCAGCAGATGTCATGGAAGCTTTGCACAGAAGAAATCTTCCAGTTTCGTCGGTTGGCGACGCTCCTGGATGCACTAACTGGCGCGATATATGGTGCTGAGGGATAGAAGCCGTGTTTTAGAGATTTCACATTGGGCGACATGTTGCAAGTCACAAGTTAATTTATAACAAAAGATAAAGCAGTTACCTCGTAGAGAAATGTCATAATGAGGAGCAGCCCAGAATCGTGATTAACATCTGATTACTTGCCCTACAGAGGTCACGTTTGCAATAAAACGACAGGCACTGTACTGAAGCCTGATGGGTGATTTAAATCGGAGTCAACTTACAGGAGCTGGAGGAAGTAAAAGACAAAAAAGCAGCCATGAGTAAGAACTTTGTTTACTTTATTGATCTGACAGTTTAATTAGACCTGGGTTTTGTCAGCCTGGTGACCTGTGGCTATTCAGCCTCATGTCAAACGGTAAATCCACTTTAATTGGCCGGTCAAGACTTTAGAGGGCGAGTGATAAGCAAGATGGAGGCGGCTGTGTTTGCTCTTTTGTGTTTTGATGGGCTGTGATTGGAGGGGGTTGGGAGGTCAGCAGGCTTTTAAGGTCAGGGGGTGGGTGGGTGGTTGGCTCCCCCCACTACCACCACCTTTACTCCAGCAAGGGCAGTGAGTCGGAGAATTTTATTCATTAACTGTCTGTGTGGTAGAGACGCTCACATACACCTCAGGGCAGAGAGACGTGTTATCATGATGCTTGATTTCTGCTCTAAGCAAAACAATCACCTTTTACCAACAACAAAGCAACGCTTTACTTTCCCTGGAGGAACCTGAGCCTATTCAACTGAAAATATACAAAAGACCAGCAGAGGGATTTTAGCAGACCGCCTCAGGAGCACTTGCACTCATGGAGGGTCCCGCCGCAGGAATGTAACGTGTAATAACTCACACGTTTCGCCCAATCAAAGCAATGAAAAGCCTTAACCTTAATTTTAGCGAAACGCCTCCTTTTATAAACAAACAGAGCCTCCAGCTTCTCCCCCTTTCTCCCCTGATGACACCAGCTACCCAGGCCAATTTAGGGAGCATGTGTGGGGTGCGAGGTCTCAGAAGTGCAAGGGAGCGCTGTGGTTTCCTGGTCACTAGCTTTTTGGGAATGGTTGACTTGACAGAACGGGTTAGCAGAAACCACTTCAATCGCAGGCCAGGCAACCCACGCAGGGCCGAGGTGCTGAGACGCACACATGCTTAATGAGGCCTCGTGAGCAGGAAGTCTTCAGTTCAGTTTGGCACAACGACTCAACTTTCAATATATAACACAAAACCAAACAATGAGTTTGTTCCAGCTTGATCCGCTAAGAACTGTTTTTATAAACTGCTCCATAAAGAGTGCAAAGTCATGGAGATGAACATAAACTGCAAGTTAGTAGAAAGAAATGACATCGGCTGTATGACAGTTGAAAGAAAACAACAAGCCTCAGCATCAAGGCTGTCTCGGCCTTCTCTGTGTCTGTCTGGGAAGAGGAGGAAGGGGGGGGGGGGGGGGGGGGGAAAGAGGGGGGAAAAAG
>VUQR01035289.1:4292-16555 GCA_015108515.1 Hemichromis elongatus | reverse complement strand
GAAATGAGCGAGCAAAGTCTTTGAAAATCTGCTCTATAATTAGCCAGGGTACTATATCAATGGAAGGTTGTCTGGACCTGCAGAAATATGCTTTCTGATAATGAAAGGGAAAAGAGAGGCAGAGAATCGAAAGACAGTCATGTATTTCCTGTCATTGTCTTTCTCCCTCTCTAGTCCACAACTACATAAACTAATCTCAGTTACTTGACAAATAAAAGCTGAATCCTATTAGAGGACACTACCGATAAAATCTGATTTCCCCTTACTGACAAAACATTTCCTTCCTATGTTATCTGAAGCTCTGTGATAAATTCCACCATTGACAAATATTGACTTTGGATGGACTCATCAGTGCTGCCTCACTTAGTAAATCAAAGTCACAGTAATGGCTCAACTGGATCAATTAAATGCATAAGAGAACGTCCGTCAGTGGGATAATGTGGGTTATCTCGCTGAGCTGCTTCAATGGAGTTTAAAGCACCGAGGGACGCCCTACTGCCATCCACAGAAATTCTATTACAGGCCACCGAGGCTCACAATGCTGCACGAAAGTCACATAAATGAAGTGGAAAACTGTAGTGACGTCCACAGACAAGTGCAGAGCTGAGATACACGGTGCTCAGAGGTTCGTCATGGGCAGTTTAGGCAGGAGAAAAGCTCCTCTGAAAGTGAGGAACTGCTCTTGTCTGTAATGTTACATAAAATGTGGTGTGTGTGTGTGTGTGTGTGTGTGTCAGAGAAAGTACTGCTGACCTGGTTTGTTTCATTCAATTTCATAACACATTTGATGACTTCTTTGACAGTTACAAATGTGGTAATAGTGAATTCTGCACACTTCTTCTTATCCTTAAGATCCATCCATCCATCCATCCATCCATCCATCCATCCATCCATCCATCCATCCATTCGCTTCCGCTTATCCTTTTCAGGGTCGCGGGAGGTGCTGGAGCCTATCCCAGCTGTCATAGGGCGAGAGGCGGGGTATCCTTAAGATAAAGTGTTAAATCTGGTTGACCGTGCAATTACAAGCCATTTTACTGCATTATTCTAGTAACTATGCCCAGGAAAATGGCACAATTTTATGTGTACCCAGCATATATAAAGGCTCCTGGTTATTTTTCATGAATGCCAATATACATATACATTAAAAAGCCAAGTCATTAGATTATAGTTAAGTGTTTCTGTCAGGGTTTTTAAGTCCAGGGGCCTACAAGGACTTGGATGACTTCTGCCAGTCCAAAGTGCCAAGCTCCTTTTTTTGTTAAGACCAAAGCTAAAACCATTAACTGTTAGCTAATATATCTTTTTATGCTTCTCGTTATAGTTTTTACCCAAATAAAAAGATCTTTAAAAACAACACAACAGTTAAAATCATAAAATCAAGAACCAGGCATACGTTACAACTTACTACTGTATTTCTTTTGCTCCACTAATGTTCAGTAAAGTGAATGAGGTCAACTGATATTTGGTGCTTTCGGTGCTGCTGGTATATACGCTATGTTGACAAAACTGTTGGCCATACCTCATAATCTTTAAATTCAGGTGTTTTCAGTCCCATTTACCAGCCATGCATTCTGTCTTCACAAACATCTGTAAACGAATGGGTCATTCTAAGGAGCTCAGTAAAGTCAACAGGGTTATGGTTAGGCCCATTTACACTTGTGACTATGACGTAACCATACGTAAGTGGGCTACATCGTTGCCAGCATTCATGCTCATGCTGGTGCAGTACGTGTTAATTACCATATGGTCATGCCCCGGGGTTTTAGATGAAGTGCCATCTGATTGGACAAAAATAACATGCTAGGACTTTTCCCACTCTTGGGTCTCCGTTCATCTCAGGGGTAAACATACTTGTCACTCTACTTTTTCCACTTCTTTGTCCCTGTATTGAAGCTATGATTGCTATTTCTTATATTGAGAAAATGGCTCATAAATTCAAAAACTGCCAAAAATACACAGCAGAAATCGATGCTGCTGATCAGGCCAGTCAAAATAGTTGCACCCCGAAATGTAGTTACATTTCTCAGATGCACATCATTTTAAGTCATTACTGGTGAAACATAAGTCAGGTCTATGCAACGAATCGGTTCGTGAAATTTCTTCCCTCCTAGATATTCCACGATCAAACTCTTAAATGGTATTATTGTGAAGTGAACTGAGGAGATCCAAGCGTCCTCTGACATGAACATCTGCACAAAAACTGTGCATTGGGAGCTTCATTGCATAGGTTTCCATGACTGCGTGCAGAGGTGCACATATGCAGCTCCACTGTTTGGTCTGTGCCATAACTGTGCCAAGGGCAAAATTAGAAATTAGAACTATAACGGTTAGATTGCTCTACACAAATCCAATGCATCACTAAATTGTACTCAACAACCACCCCACTGACTGTCACAGCAGCCAGGTTTAACAACTTGGCAGAAATCACGCAGTCCCTCTTTTGCTTTTAACAAAAACTGTTTGCTTGCAAGCAGCTGAAGCTACAAATTAAAACCAGCTTCCAGTAGCAAAAATCTGTCCCTTCCCGACAGACGCTCTATATTCATATGTTGATATCTCTTTATAGAGCTTAAGATCCGATGTGAAATAATGCCAGCTCATTGGTATTACTTCTGTTGTTTGAAGCCTTTCGCCAGCATTTTACAGTGTTACTGAAGGTTTATGTTGTAATACTACAACCAGTAACAAGTCTTATCACTTTCAACTGCAGTCACAAGATTATCAGGTAAGACTCTGCACACAGTTTGCACACAAAGGTCTTTCTCTGGATTTAGTGAGTTCAGATCTTGTGCTGGAGTTCTACTCAGTTTTTCTCTGTGCTGCTGTGAGTCTGCTCTGTTCCTCCTTTATTCTGGATTTATTCTTCTGCAGTCTCTGGCGTGGTCTGTCCAAGGAATGTGGTGAACTGCCAGCCATGTGCTCTTAGACCAGAAAAGCCAGAGGGCCACTTGCCGCCACAAGTATTACGGCGCTCCTTTCGTACTGAGCCAGTGTAACCTAAAACCCAGCCCAAGTACTCTAACATGGGACTGCACGGAGGAGCTCTGATGGCATTCGGCTCACTGATGGTATGTCACAGGAGAGCTGTTCAAACACAGGACTGAGGGATAAGTGCCAGGGTTTTGTGTGTGTGAGAGAAAGAATACCAAAAAGAAATGATAGATTTACTTTTATATTTTTAACTTTAAAAACAAATGCCAGTTTTTAAGACATATTGCATTGAGTGCAAAATAAAACATGAACAATGAGAGCATCGATTTCAGATTTGCTAAAGTATAGTACACAACCTATACAGCTGGTGTGGTTGATAAAGAATCAAACCAATCAAAGCAAAAGTGAAAGAGATGCACAGCATTCCCAGCAAAAAAAGGACTCGTTTGACCCAAATGTGTCAGCGTCTCACCCTGGATTTAAAAACATGCCTGCATGCAAATATTACCGCAGCGAGCTGCAGTATTAAACCAGCAGGCTGCTAACATGGCACAGCACAGCGATGCCTTACCAACAGGTTAGCATCTGATCCTGCGTGATTCAATATCGGCGAATGAATGTGCAGCTGTGTCCTCCACCTCCAGCAGTCGTCCCTTGGTCAAGTCGCAGCCACATCATGAAAGCCACCACCCCCCCTTGCTGCGCCTGCTGAGCTATCTGTGCTCCATTTACACCAATTGTCATTTAGATAGGGCAGGGTACTGCTGTTTATGGCTACCAGTGACACACATTAATATGAAAAGCATAATTAAAAGCAATTAGGCTTTTCTAGGGAAGGGGGTTAGCTAGAAACACAGCCTGCAAAATCTGTTGTGGCGTTTCATCCAGTAATATTACTTGCATATATTACTTATACGTAACAACAGTAAAGGAACTGTGTTTAAAATAGGAAGAGAAGCAGCTTGAATTAAGAGAGGGTTAAGAAAGCTATGATTGCCATCACTTGAAATGAGTAGCTACCATCACCATTGCTGATAGTGTGCGACTTATTGTGACTAAATCCCGCAAAACAACCAGCAACTCTGCCCGAAACAGAAAACTATACACATCTGTTGATTAAAAGAAATCTCCGAAGACATTTTAAAGTTTAGATTGAGTTTAAGAGGGGCCAGCAGATATCCATCCTGCACATAAATACCTTAAGGCAAAGTAACCAATTCACAGACCACAGGAAGCAGGTTCTGCACGGGGAACATGCAAGGACTTGCTGAAGCTAAACTAAAAGAGGGGGGGTAAATGCACTGGGGTATGACCAGGTTGCAGAAACGTTTCTGGGGATGGATAATTGTGGGATGTGGAGAGAAGAAAGAGGGGTATGCAGGTTCCCTAAGTGCTTACTTGAGAGGGGTGTCATTTTAAACACACACACATACACACACACACTTATCAAAACACGTCACCCCCGAGTCACTCAGGGAAGGGAGATTAAAGGAGCCAGGGGATGGCCACATGCTGTGTTATCAGCCTAATGAATGCTTTCTGGTGGCCAAGCAAAGTTTTACATATGAAGAAGGGCAAGTGTGAATAACATGTATAATCTTTACATGCCAAGAAGTCAGCTCGGGGCAAGGAGTCTTTCTGTTTTAACAAATAATAGCAGCCCACACTGACACTCACTGGAGCTTTTACTTGCCAAAAGGTTACCATAGTGAGAGATTGAGATGGAGGAAAAAAGACCTGCTTGCTTCTTTAATTCAATTAGCAATGTGCAGCTACTTGATCACACATGGGGAAAAGTGAAAGGGCCTGAGACAGAGGGATGAGCCTTTTTCTTACATATCACAGCTCCATAACCTCCATGTAACATACACCAAGACTGCCATGATTTTGATGGTCTTGAAATGAGAGGTGACTAAAATGATCAAAATCACGCACTCACACTGTTTTTTTTTTCCTGCTCAAAACGAGCCTTTGGGGGATGACTGCACAGGTAAGCATGTTTGTAGTTAAAGCACACCTGTTGCCTTAGTTACTAGGACTCTTTTAGCCCTTTAAGGAAGAAAACTTCATGGTAAGTTGGGTTAAATTAAGCCCTGCTGTAAAAAAATACAGATTAAAAACATTTTTTTGTGATTTCCCTTTGGTGGAAGGCCAAAATTCTCTACTTGAATGAAAAAGCAATGATGCATGAGACAATTTTTGAGCTTATGAATAGGAAAAGGATAGGCCAGATTTGTCCTTATTTAGTGATACCACAAGAGAGTTGTATCGTTCTTTAAATTCAAATTCTCCGCTTTCATTGATGCACACGTTCTCTTTAATCTTAACATATTTAAGTGGATTTTTTTTTTAATATTACAGGTCTCTAAAAGCTAAAATAAGGTCGTGATCTGGAAGGTTTGAATCTAGTTGTTAAATCTGTGGCTCTTTTATCTGTGTCAGCTCGGCCCTCAGAGAGAAAACGCTGCCCACTCCTGTGCTGATGGAGAAAGTCATTGCTTGGGTGAGTTATAGCAAATTAATAGCCGGATTCAAGTGGCTGATAGTTTGAGGTTGGGACAGCCAAACTGTCACACACCCATCGGCGTGGGAAGACAGCACAGGTCTCTCTAGAAAATATATACAAAACAAAGTTATGACCTTTGAGCCACTTTTACAGTTTGAGTTGGTTTTGAGCTACTGTAGCAACACTAACGCAACTTTTATTTAAATGTGCGTCATTTTTTTTTTTTGGAATAAACGTCACTGATGGAAAATAAAAACGGTGCCTCCTCGTGCAGCTGTCTCCCAGAGCCGCGCGCTCGCAGGCAGCTCGGGTATAAGCAGATACTCGGAGCGGCTCGGTACTCACGCACTGCCTCCTGTTTGGGGTCCAGCTCGGAGCAGGTCTGCTGAAGTTGGCCGATCCTGCCCTGCAGCCCCCTGACCCGCTGGTTGGTGGTTGTGAGCTCGTTTTCCAGCTCCTGGAATATGGAGCAGGCATGTTTGGCCAGGTCCGACAGCTGCCGCAAGGTCCGAGATAGAGCCACATTACTGATGGAGACCAGATCCTCGAAAACCAGACCCTCCTCGTTTGGGACTTGATACCTGCACAGTAACTGGGGTTCCACAGTTCTTTTGGCAAATGGCATATTGTTGTGGAGTGGGGAATAAATCCAAGAAAAGTCACCCAGGAGTGAGAAGAAAGTTGCTGTGCCCCCTCGGCCCCCGATCCAGTTTGACTGAACTCAGCTGCTGCTGCCGCTGATGCCCCCCATCCTTTCATTTGTTAGAGAGGACTGTTGTGCTCCTCGCCGCTGCGCCGGGTCATCTGCTGCCCCAATGCTGGTGTGTTTTTCACTGCTACGAAGTAAAAAGAGGTGGTTTAAAAAGAAGTCTGTGGGAAGACCCGGGGTGGAGTCCCGGGGTTTGAGTGGATCCGGACTCCCCTGCTTCAATCTCAACCCTTAATAATCCGGCAGCACTCTTATGGGACCCTGTAAACACTCCACAGCAAGAGCTTCAGATGCATTGGAGGGATAGGACAGAACGAACACCACAGAATATTAAAACAGCAATTAATTAAAAGGTCATATTTTTAAATTATTCTTCTAAAGCTGTTTTTACTTTTGTCCCGTTTAAGTATTAAATCCCCCTTTTTAATCAGGGTATGTCCTCTCCAGCAAAGCATAGATGTTGATTTTCTTTGCGTTTTGGGGATGCACAGTGAACAGGAACACTTAATTCCCTGCATGAACTGCCCGTCTTTGTTTACGTGTAGAAAAACACAAAAATCAGTGACTGTGTAACATTAACTGGACTGTAATGCAATGAGGCCCTCTGGCATGATGCATTGCTTTCAGGGAACGTTATTTGTATAGCCCAGTATCATCTGTAATGGTTCAAAGGTCCTCACAGGCATACAAAACATATTAAAAACAGGAAAAAGACAGACAGACAAGCAAACAGGCAAACAAATATGAAAAGTACAAAGTACTACTGAGGAAAGAGGGAAATGTGCATCTGCTTTGCATCTAACTCTGATAAAACCTGTCATTAGTAAAGTCGTATTACAAAAGTGCCACTACTTGCTCAAATTAGATTCATGCAGGTTATTTGCAGTTAAAAGTCCTTAAGAGATTACCAATTGGCTGTTTATAAGACCAAACAAAATGCAGTCAAATAAAAAAAAAGAGAAAGGAGAGAGGGGAGACTAAGTTAGGAAGGTTAACTAAGTGTCTTTAAATGTGTTTGAAAAAAACAATTCTGCAAACAGTTGTTTGTTTTAAGGGTTAATCTATACCGAACTGGTATTTCATTACTGGGATAATTTAAAATGGCATAGGTCTCACACATGTACACCTCAGGAGTTACTGAGATTAACTGAAAACAGAAATGTTAGTTATCATTAGGATTAGTTAGTACATTTCTAAATTTGAAAAAAGAAGAGAGTGAACTTTCTTTTGAGATAAAGTCCTGATATCTGATCTCCTCTTTGTTTTTCTTTCTGGCTTTAGGACCCTGCCTCCACCTGCACAGCATCAGAGGAGAGAAGGATACACTTCGTGTCATTGTTTTTATTTTGTTTTAAGTTCCATACAAGATTCAGCACCAGTATCTACTCATAGATATTAATCATATCAAGGAGTAAAAATGACCCAGTCTTTAAGTAAGTGTGAGCCTTTGTTGGCTTTGTTTTAATCAGATGGTTTGATGAATTAGGTTTTGATTATATGCACGCAAAATTATGTTTTTAGCTTTTGACTTCTTGAGACTGCATTTGAGGTTCAAAGTGGCTGATGCGCAGTCCTCTATGTCATTTAGCTGCAACTCTGACAAGTCAGATGTCTTGGACTGTAGCTGCCTCCTCGCTCTGATCGGTGTAACAGCACATGGACCGGTTCTCCTCCTGCTGCATATCCTGGTTGATGTGGCCCCGCCGCCAGCAGCAGATCTCACCCAGACAACAAGGTGTACCGTTGCCAGCTGCAGTCTAACACAGCAGAGTTGCAGGTCAACATGGAAAGGAAACAGAGGGTGGCATGGGCTGTGGCTATCTGAGTGCTAACAATGATGCATTTGTTTCAGTGTTTCAGTAAAAGCTCAAAGAACACAAACACCTTAACCCAAAGTAAGTCGTGTTGTTTTTTTTCCCTTAGTTCTAGTCTTAAAGTAAATCCAGAATATTAAAATCTCTTAAACCTAACTTAAGCTTCAGGAACTCTGTTGAAAAAAAAAGGCTTGATTTAGTTTATTTGCTGTAGGGATATCCAGCACATTTCCTTCATTCACTCTTGCACAGCGAAACAACAGAAATGTAGCTTTTACGTTGTCATACGTGATGCGTAGGTTAATCTTCACTTTGAACTCTGTTTGTAGACCTGACAGCCTTAGCTGAGCTTCATTCACATTTGCTGAATGAGTGTTTAGTTAAATCCCACCAGCTGACGGTGCCAGAATCGACAGAGGTGACAGCCCCAAAGCCTTTCCTGTGGCCTAGCTAATGTCCACACCAGAAGTGCAACCTTTGCAAAGCCCAGCCGCGGACAAAGGAGGGACGAGAGAAGCGACGTATGTCGTCATCTTTGAGTAATGGTGCTGGAACAAAAGGCTGAACTTGAACAGACAAAAGCTGGTAATCTTTGTTGGGAGAAGAGTCAGCTTTAACTTGAAGTGAGCAGGGGTGATATGGGCACAGTTTACTTACCCTGAACTGAGAGAAACATGCTCGCCATGTCCACAGATCACAACATTAAAACAGGTGGAGTGAGTTATAACATTTTTACAACCTTTGGTCCTGAAATTCATTATGTACCACCTACATGAAAGTTCCACCAAAAACACTCCCCAGTGGCTCGTGAAGTATAACAGAAACATTTGTACTGGGTTTTTTATTCCATCCCACCAAAGACACAAACAGGAGGCAAGGAAGAGACACAGGGGAGAGGATTCGAAGCTAAAGCATGACCAGAACGAGACGTCCTTGCAACAGATCTTTATTTTAAAGCAATGCCAAATGAAACTGTATCACAAATTGCTTTGTTACATTATAACCGCAGCCATGTTTTATGATCACAGTGTTCCTGATTTATTTTATATTTGAAGCTACTTATAAATACGTTTGGAACCTAACACAATATCACAACTGGGTTTTTTCATTTGAATTTGGAGCGGCTCATCATTTCTGACTTCCTGCCTGTAACCTGGAAATCAATCTCACTGCATCATGTTGAAGGATTTCTCACTTCCTTAAAAGCTTCAAGAAGACAGAAGAAAGAGGAGGCGGCAGGTGAAGGCGCGTTGAACTTCAGCAAAGGTGTAGCATACAGCAAAGCCCCGCTGTCCTCCTGATGCATGTTTGGAAATGAGACATCTTTGAACATTATGTAATGAGAGTCATTTCACAGGCAGACGGACCCACCTGTGATTCCCTGATTGAATCCTCCTGTGTCTTGTTTCTCAGTCAGACCTCTATGCATACCCAGTCCTGTCTCCCCCTCAGCCTTTTGTTATTCTTTATGTTCTCTGTTCCTTTTTATTATTTTTAAAGTATCAGCCATTGGAGCTGTGGTATCTCATTTGTCAAAGCAACCCATCTATGCCTCAATAAGCCTTGGATGTGCACCTTTGGTGACATTTGACTATCTTCATTTGTCTCTTAAAGTTAGATTTTTACAGGCCCAGTTAATTCTCTATGTTGTGTCTAAGAACACAAAATATCAATGTCTCCACTTAATACTAATAAGCATGTGCAGAATAATAAGGCAGCTGCTGTGTAAGAGGGAGATGGTTATTATAAGAGCAGGCTTATACTTAGAGGCAGCACATGGCTGACATACAGTTTCCTCATCAAGCTCAGTTGTCATCTTGAAATGCAAACCAAACACTTTTAAGTAGTATTTATAGTTAAGTGAGAATGATTCTCTGTTAAGCCATCTGACTTAATGAATGCACACACTCCTCTCCCGTTGTATAAGATGAAATACAACCTATAGTGTGGATGGAGTGACTGTAAGTTGATGGAGCAAGTACCAACTTGCAGGATTGTGGCAAATATTGGTTACGGTGCAGAGGAATTAGAGCGTCTTGTTGTCATCTGGCATCCTGTGTCTGTTTCCCAGACTGAACTCATTTACTCGGGCTCATTCATTTTCTCATAAGCCTCAAAAACTTTCTGCCTTTTTTCCTTGGATTGAGTATCAGTTTCTCTTTTCTATTCCTTAAAAATGCCCTGTGAATTCAATCATGCCAAAGAATTCAGTCAACATTTGTCTTTTCTTGGTTTCTGTGCAGAAAACTTCACATATTGAAAACAAGTCATAATCAGCTACTTACAGGAGAACTTAGAGATGCAATGAGCGACTAAAGCTGGAATCAAACTTGCTTGAGGAGTTGCACGTTCCAGAAAATAGCATGGCTGAAACATGACAAGTGCCAAAAACTGCAGTTCTTCTAATGTCCACTTGAGGGAGACTTTAAAAGCGAGTAATTTCCCACAGACTTCGATGTTAAAGCTGCAATGAAAATTACACCCTAGTATAAAAAGGGTTCGGGTCTCTAAAGCTAAACTCTCTTCATAACAACAATATCGAGATAGATTTTTGCTATTGTATTCATTTGGATTTTTTAGAGGCTTCACATTAGGGAGGCGGAGCCACTTTGTCTCACATGCCTGCTGGGATTCTCTTCACCACATTCAGTGGCTGAGCTGCACCTGTTGAAATCATAATACCCCCTTTTTTGGTTTGTTTTCTCTTTTTTAAGTGCCCTTTCTCACTGTCCCTCTTCCCCTCTGTTTTTCTTTCCTTCTCCCTTTTTTTTAAATTTATCCCCCAGTCATGTTTGTCCCGTCTGTAACAACTGAAAATAAAATAAATAAATAATAAAAACAAAGGTTAATCAAATGGATCAATACGGTAAAGTAAATCCATTGAGCATCTTTCTTGGCCTTCAGACAATAATTCTGACGGCTAAAGAACCAAACGGGACAAGCAAAAACAAAACAAAACAAAAAACAAATAAACTATACAGTAAATAACATTTCAGCTCACTTTATTTTTGATATTTATATTTTCTAATACTTTCATGCATGTTTGGTCATAAAAAGAACTCGATCACAATTCAAAATCATAAAAAAGACAAATACCAAATAAGGTATAGTCAGTGGGGTCAGTAATGTAGGTGAATATGTGAGATGAGAAGCTCTGACTGGCATGAATCAAACGCTCAGTGACAAACCAAAAGGATGTCTCAGAGAAGCGAGGACAACTGTGCACCAGCACACCAGGCCTAGGTGATGGCTGCGACGCTTCCACTTAGTACCTACAAGAAAAGCTGCCACACAGACAGACAGGACGGTGGGGCAGAGGGGTCATCACAACTTGAAAAGCCTGCAGATCATCAAAGTTACTCCAAATTATCCTCATGGGGGGATACACATTTAGTACCATGTCAATTTTACCAAGAACTTTAATCCCAAAGATTACAACTCCTCCTCCTCTGTGGACCATGAATATAAAGAAAAGCCTTAGCTAGTGAAACATTTTGTCTGGACAAACATGCCAATTAACCAGCAGACCAAATGACCGAGCCAACATTCTCATCAGCTCCTATAACATGTTTGTAACTAATAAAAAAAAAATAGATGCGTAATAATAACAATCAGAGAAGCTATTAGAGAAGTGCAGCACATGACTGAGAAACCGGCCCATCTGTGTGTGGTGTGTCTTTAATGAGAGCCAAGTGTGTCAGAGGATATTTCGGGATGGCAGCAGCACAGGGTCTGGGAATACAGCCATCAGCGGTGATCTGGGCGACCCTCGGTTGTTGTGTCTGTGTCACAGAAAAGCTCGGCTGCTTTCTGAGTGCCAGAAAGTTACGACTGCTACCCGTTTGATCTCTCCTGCTCTCATACCCAAGATGTGATAGCGGCTTCTCAGACATCTGTTTACACATCCAAATTTAGTGGAGCTGTCGAGGCATCTTTATACAGCAAACGAGCGGTAATAAAATAATTTCAAGCAACAAAAATATATTTTATTGATTAGTCTTAAGACCAGAGCTCAGTTGTGCACAGTTCCAGATTCATTTACATTCTCACATAAGTTTAACACAATCATGCAGTTTCAGGCATGCCATCTCACATTTCAGCCATCCCATTATCACCATGGCGATCCACCAGTAGTGTGAAAAAAACAAATAAACGCATGACCTGCTTTTTCAACCAGTCTCCAAATCTATAATTACTATTAGATGATTATTGTGCTTATTATTTTATTTTTTTTAGCCATTACTACTGGCTTGGGTTTTGCTTTTTTTTTTTTTTTGCCTTCAATATTAGAAAAATCATA